>JABTTQ020001362.1:0-276949 GCA_016081115.2 Rehmannia glutinosa
GTGACCATTAAGAATTTTTTCTTCACTTAATCAGTGTCGGGTTTCATCAACAATGTAGTACACTTGTGCATGACCTCGGTTCGATTAGGCTAATGTACAATAGACAGGATGATGGACTGTAAACATGGGTCTTTACCATATGGGCCAGACCAAAACATTAAATGGCCGGCATAGAGTCCAATAAGCCCAAGCTATTCGGCTTACGATCTTAGCCCATGGACTGAAGTGCGCCGGTTAAGAAAACAATGAAGTAGGCCCACGTGCTCAATTGAAGATTAACTAGGGTAAAAGTAGATGACAATAATGTGATAGAGACAGGATAGGTATCTCAATACCTGGGGCACGCCTGTTCCTCCATGGGGCAGGGTGGGGTGACCCACCGCCGGTCGCGGGGCGGAATGGGTCGCCCGTGTTGCTTTATATATATATATATGTATATATATTTATCTTATATTTTATATTATTAATAATTTTTTAATATTATTTTTTGTATTATAAATACATATTGTTTATAAAATTTGTCATAATATGTTAAATATAATATTAAATACATAAAATTATATTATTTTATATAATATACATGTAAAATATACATTAAATATATTAAAAAATAAAAAAATAGCACGAGTGGGGCAGAGGTGATACCCAGATCCATCGGGACGGAGCAAAGCGAGTACCCATCGAGACGAGTCATTTTGCCATCCCTAGGTAAAAGTATGTCCCAATCAAGCCTAATAAATGAAGAGAGATTTTTTCTTCAAAATAATAATTTATTCAAACTTTTGTAGAGCTGAGGCCTTGAGGGGGTAGTCACTGCAACAAAAATTGTGTTGTTTTTTAAGCCATATAACTCATAGTCAACGGTGCTGATGAAATCCTTTTTTCTAAGGGGGAAGTCTTCAAGTCTTATTCTTCGGAAGCTGAAAATTCTCCTATTGGAAATTTGTCTACACACACGTGCAAACGTTAGAGGGCCCTGGGGGTTGTCACTGGGAGGCTCCTCCTACGCTCAAGTCATCACGGTGATCGAGAGAATAAGACAATAAATGAATACATAATTAAATGCGTACGAGAGTTATTATGAGAATATGATAATGTACTTATAAATGAATAGGAGAGACCTTTTAATACCTAGGAGATGGGCCCGGTGGGCAGTGTAGGAGAAATCGGCCTATGGGTCAGTCTCAGACTTCTTTGGGCCAGGTTATTCCATTAAGAGCCCATTGGGCAATTCATATTAAATATATAAACCGAGTTATATATTAAATAATTAAATTTCGTTTTTACCCCAACAAAAAGAATTAAAGTTTAAAGGGAAATGAGATTGAGTTTTAGAAGTATACAAAGTTGAAAAATTATATATTTGTTTTTATTTTCCAAATTTAGAGTATGCTTTTCTCTTTTTCCATCTTTTAGGAAGTTACATTTTTATCATCTTTTTCCTTTAGACAAAATTCTAACTTAAGATTTGTGTCGTGGAGGAGAATTTCTAGATAAGAAAATACATCCACATTTCGACTCGTTCAAATATTGGGAAAAAAAAAAGTGATTATCAACTTTTAGTAAAAAAATTTATTTTTTAATGTTTTGCAAATGTCAGCTTCGTTTTCATCTTCTAGTCCTGCTTCATTTGGTTAGAATTTTAAAGTAATGGGGGTGGTGTTAAATTTCAGATTCTATTTTTGTTTGACTTTTATACACAAAAAATACTTTTATGTCTTACCCACCCAACACTCTTAATAAGATCAAATTTCAGCTTCTATTTGCAACTTTACCAATTTCTGATTCTTAACTACTTGTCGTTTTCAAGTTCCCAAGTTGAGTATACAAAATCCTAGCCCCCTTTTGTCTTAAATTCTCTCTTTTTGCTTCTCTTCCTGCCCTTTATTGTCAACGGGTGATTTAGGGCCATTTTTTGCCCGAAATCACCCGATCTACATCTTTTTATTTTTTATTTTCTAAATAAGTGGTTTTTTCCACGTAGATCTGAGTTGTTAGTTTATTTTCTTGTTTGTGATTTCTTTGCCTGGTGCGATATTTGGTTTGTTGCCGTCTTTGTGCAGTATTTTTTAGTGTGCGGACGATTCAGACAAACAAGTTTTCAATCAGACAGAGATAAATCAGATTGTGGTCTTCACATGTTGCAAATCTGGAATCATAGGTATTCTAAGCATTATAGATTTTCTAAAATTACAGGCATTAAGCCAATTTTGTTATTAACCTAGATGCTATAAATTTTTTCATAGTTTTATATTTTATGGTTTTTATCAGATTTGTTTATGTCTTCTATCGATGTATTATTAGTTTGAATTAATTACCAAAATTGTTTTTCTTGTAAAAAAAACTACTTGTCGTTTCCGCCGCAATATCAATTTCTCCAAAAGTAGAAGTGGGCTCGATGACAATATTTTCTTGGACAAATTTTCACAATCCATCATGATCTTATTTTTGGTTTAGAACTAGGACAACAATACTTCATCCCAAGATTTCCAGTTGGTTTGTCACAATATATCTATTTTAGCTAGGGGTGTCAATTTCGGATCCGGCACGCAAATTCGATACGAACCTAACACGAAATTAATGGGTATGGGTCCATGCTTCGTGGGTCCGGGTCGAAAATGGGTCGAACCCGAATAACCTGCCAATTAAACAGGTCGGGTTCGGGTCAATCTATTACGACCCATATACCCGTTTAACCCATTTGTGAATTTAAAAGAAAGTTAAGTAAATAATTAATTGTAGGAAAAAACAACAAACAAGACATATCCTTAAAACTTAAATGATAAAACCTCCTTAATTATGTATTTGTTATTATTATGCATGTTTATTTGAATATTTTCCTTAAAATATTATCAGTGTGTTATGTTATTTATGCAATTATATTATTTCTTTTTGTATGTTGTGAATTTGGATATTTTTTTATTGATTGAATAGTGTATGATAGTTATTGAATTTAAAAAAAAATTATTCGGTTAAAACTATTAAATATATATGAAAATAATTTTATTAGACGGTCACGCTGGTTGGGTCCGGTTACCTCGTAAATAAATAAGTGGATCCGGGTTCAAGATTCTGACACGAATAATTAAACAGGTCGGGTCCGGGTCGGCTATTTCTGACACGCGAACCTGTGAACCCGGACCCACGAACCCGGACTCAACCCAAATTGACACCCCTAATTTTAGCTACTACATCAAACTAAATTTACAATTAGTTTAGGCTTCATTTGAATTAATGGATTTAAAGTTATGAATTTTAAATTCATAATATCGAATCAATTGAGCTTGTTTGGATAAGATCTTTATTCTCAAATCCTTAAGCTCTAGGGATAGTTACAAAAAAATTCTTCAGGTTCCGACTTATTACAAAAAAAACTCAGAGATTTTTTAAAATTACAAAAATAATCCTGATGTTTGATTCTGTCTTTACATTTTCGCTTCATAAGTAAAAAGAAAATTCAAAACCCCTTGACATTTATAAAAAACTTACACATATCCCCCTTAAATTTAAGATATAATCAAATCTGAGAGTTTTTTTGTAATTTTAAAATATCTTTTCATTTTTTTGTAATTACCCCAAACCTCAGGGTCTTTTTTCCGTAATGATCCCTAGATTCTAGTTGTTGTTGTATCCCCAGTTCTATTTTGTGCTATTTTTGAAGTCATTTTTCCCCCCAAATTTTCCCTTTAAATACAAACTCTCTCATCCAAATGCGACCTTAAAGAATGAGATGACTCAAAATTGTATGTTTATCGATTAGATCGAAAAAAAAAAATTGTATAGCATATTTAGCCGTCTTCATCAATCAAAACTCGAGGATATGTATTATCTGAGTCATATTGCTGTGTTTTATGCTTTAAGGCCAAAAATTAGAATTGAAGGATTTGTTCCTGAGTTAGAAAATGACATTCTTGTACACTTAACATGCTGACAAATTATTTTCACCAACTTAATGTATGAAATTATTCAGACAAGACGGCAAATGATGTAGACAACCCAATGAGATAAAATTGCCTTCCATAAATTGATGTTTTAGGCCAAAATCCCAACATAACCAATTAGCCTTAAAATCAAAAAAAGTTATCATAATTTCAAAATCTAAGGAAACAAAAAAAAAAATGGAAATGGAGATAATTTCAAGTGAGAAAATCAAGCCCTTTTCACCAACACCAGATCACTTGAAACTATACAAGATTTCACTCCTAGATCAAATCATCCCTCCAGTTTTCGCCCCTGCAGTTCTCTACTTTGCTCCAGACAACTCAAATTCCATTTCTCAAAAAATACAGATTCTCAAAGATTCACTAGCTTTAACACTATCCCACTTTTACCCCTTTGCAGGGGTCATCAAAGATGCTCTCTCTGTAGATTGCAATGATGATGGCCTTCCATTTCTAGTAACCAAAGTTAAAGGCCAAATAAGTAATTTCCTAAAAAGCCCTGATATGCAATTGATTAACAAGCTGCTTCCTAGTGAGTTTTCTTGGAGTGAAGGTGCTGGTCCAGGGGCAAATGTGGGAATTATACAATTGAACTATTTTGAGTGTGGTGGGATGGCAATTTGTGTAATTCTTGCACACCATATTACAGATGCAACCACACTTTGCACATTTCTCAAATCTTGGTCTGCAAATGCCAGAGGTTGTGCAGAAATTGTATGCCCCAATTATATTTCACAATCTGTTTTCCCACAAAAGGTGGCCATGCAAAAAGAATCACATTTGTTCTATTCTTTACAGCAATTCTTGAAAGTTGGAAAATTTGTTACAAAAAGATATGTTTTTGATGCCTCAGCTATATCCACTCTTAAATCCCAATCAAACAGTGATGAACACCTCACACGTGTCGAAATCGTATCGGCCTTTATATGGAAATGTTTCATCTTGGCAGTCGGTAAGGAAAAATCCGGCAATGGTGAGAAGAAGCCATTTTTACTAACTCAGCCTGTGAATTTGAGGAGACGGGCCGACCCAAATTTTCCGGAGGGGTGTTTCGGTAATTTCATATGGCTAGCAGCAGCTAAGTGGACCATTAATTCAACGGACATGGAGTTGAAGGAGTTGGTGAATGAAGTTAAAAGGGCAATGAGTAAAATTGACAAGGAGTTTGTGAAAAAATTGCAGGGTGAAAATGGGTATTATGAGAATTTTGAGATGTTTAAGAAGGGTATTCCAGAAGAAGCTAATTGGTTTGCTTTGAGTAGTTGGTCTAAGATTGGTTTGTACGATGTTGATTTTGGTTGGGGAAGGCCTGTTTGGTTGTCGGGTTTTGTTTCTGGTGATTTGGAATCTGTGTTGCCTAATAGTGCTACTTTAATGGAGACGAGATCAGGGGATGGGATTGAAGCATGGGTGATTCTTGATGAGAAATACGTTGCAGGGTTTGAAGAAAATGAGGAGCTCAAGAATTATGCTTGCTTTAATCCAAGTGCGTGGTGACTTGGGAAGCCAGTTCGTATTTTATGTTGGGTTCATTTTGTAGAAAAACCTGTGTTTTATGTTGGGTTCATTTTGTAGAAAAACCGATGATGGTTTTGGAATTTCATCTCATTTCTCCTTTTAATAAATAAAAATGTAATATTACTAAATTTTGCCATTTTTTTTTGTGTAAATTAAAATAAAACTAATTTATCTATTAATGTCAAGAAACTATAAACTCATCCGATTAGGTCAATTTCATTTTCTGGCTATATGTGCTTGTCTTCAAATAATGGTATTTTGTATTTAAACCAATTAACATGTCGTAGAAGCTTGTGTTGCCGGGTCAATAGTTTGTAATCGCCTTCATTGATCTAGGTTAGATTCCATACAAGTGTTCCTTTCCCTACATCCCACTCGGAGAGAAAAAAGAGAGAAAAAAAACAGCCACATCGCTATCTAACAATGAAAATTAGGGATAATTACATAAACCCCCCTGAGGTTCGGGCTAATTACAAAAAAACCCATAATTTTTTGAAAATTACAAAAAAACCCTTAAGGTTTGATTCTACTTACATCTTCCTCTTTCATAAGTCAAAACATTTCAAAAAAACCCTTAATATTTGTAGAAATATTACAGTTACCCTCTTAAATTTAAGACAAAATCAAACTTGAGGGGGCTTTTTGTAATTTTGAAACATTTCTGAGTTTTTTTGTAATTAGCCCAAACCTTGGGGGTGTTTTTGTAATTATCCCTGAAAATTATGATACTGTAATATACTGATAACAGGAAAGTAAAACAACACTACTCAAAAACTCAAGGGGTAATATGCAATTTACCCTTTGTGTTAAAGGAAAAAAATCAACTCCTGCATAAAAACATTGCTAACAAATAAGGTTAAGGCAACACAAACCATAAAGGTTGAAAACTACATATACAGCTAACCATTAATATCATATATCAAGCAGGATTAAATATGCATAGCACGACATCACCAATCGTTCGACTCCACATGTCTTACAAACAGCAAAAGTGATGTGAAGGTAAATGGAAAACAATAAACCTATTCATCATCTAGAATTTAAATTGTGTAATCACACTCATGCAAAAAAAGAATACCGCCAACCAAAATTTTTGCTTCCCCTGATAGGAGGAAACACTCGAGTTTGTGTCACCAGCTACGTATACGTAGCCAGCAGCACTATCTAATAATCAAATCTGAACCAGAGCTTCATTCCCTTTTGAAAGTGAACACTGCTTTTGCCCCTCAAAGGAACTGACCATCTTCTTTGGGCACTTTTCTGATAAATTTAAACACTCTGCAGTGGAAACCATTGTTGAGTCCACTTGGGATATGCGCGTTTAAATAAACTCATGCAGACAGTGTCATGCTGCTGAAGGACACCATTGAATATACATTTCATGGCCCCTGCAGGAAAAGCCAGTCAGAACATTAAAGTTCGTGTTATCCTAATAATGAAAAAACGGAACAACAGAACTTCGGGTGACTAATCACATGTTCACATGTATGTCGATTGAACGAAATATACAAAGTAATAATTCACTAAGCCTTATGTTGTCAGGAGATTTCAAAATCGCATCTGCATGAAAATTTATTGGCCTTACATCTGAAGTTCTGATTTCATAGCAAGATAACATTTTGAATTTTTACAATGGTGGACCTTTGGCTGGAAACTAAGTTTCAAATCATCATCCAACTCTTTTTTATTCTCTTCATTCGAACCATTTAGCAGTAAAAATTTAGAATTTTGTCAAACACAGGCCAAATGACAAATATACCCAAAACCTGAAACTGCCATCTCCATCCATTGAACCAAAGAAAAATTAAACCATTCAACACAACTTTAATCAAGTGATGGACATACCATGTGTGCCAACAGGTTCCTTAATGCGACCACGACGACCACATTTTGTCCAAACTTCAACAGGCTGCAACAAACACATAACAGTAAGATAAGAAACAAATCATAGACATGCTGTTTGAGAAAAAATAGCATAAAGATAATGATTATATTACCTTGAACCATCTCACGTCCTCTGGGTTATGAAACATGTATCTCACAGTCGCTTTAGATTTAGATACACGTTGTGGGTAACTGCATAAGATGCATCCTACTTTGTTAGTTAATACATCCAACATAGCTATCATCTGTATTTACTAAAAATTTGAAAACAATACACACTTTTGTTTCCTCAGGTGTACAAGTTTTAAAAAAAAATGCAACTCAATGCACAATCATATTTGAATTACTATTTACAATGAAGGCAAACAACGGCCAACAAGAAATGATTTAAGAGGCATTGTCTGGAAACAAAATTTTTGCGTAGCTAACTTTATGCAAACTGAAACCATAACCAAACCAACTTTTCAATTAATAATGATGTATATGAAGGCTCTTATGCCGACGTTATCTCAGCTATATCCTAAAGAAGGAGGCGGTTCTTAGATAAAGATGCATGATTAGGACCAATTACACAATGGTTCCATATGAACTTCCACATGGTTATGTCAGGCAGATCAAGGTTCTTTGCGGTCCTTATTCCAGCAGATCTTAAAAATAGATGCATAATTCTGATAGTTCCAAGTGTGAAAAATGTACTAAGTTACAATTCCATTCTATCCACACAAATTTGTCATAAACCAGTAAGTCAGAAATTATGTACACGTACTAGTTTGAAGGCATTAAGATACAACCATGTACCATTATGAACTAGCTATATCAATAAATCTAGCTATCACCAGTCCAATACTTGAGAAAGACTACCACTTGATGTTTCTTACGGACAAAAATATTTTGTTGTCTGAAATGCTTCCTTTTTTAACACTGACATTTTTTTCTAACACTTGCCTCTACAACCAACCAACATTTACAAGGGCAACCTAGTTCCAGAAGAATACTTCACCAAAAATTTGTCACATGTGCCGAAACCTCATTGTGAAGGATAAAACTGTCAAGTTATGTTATCCCACTTCGCCACACCAACTATGAGCATTTTCTCACTTTGCAAATATTTCTTATAAATATGTCGATTTAATTTATCAAATTATGCTACTTGCTAATTCAAAAATGTTCAAACATTACCTATATCACTTATCCAACTATGTTTATAGTGTCAATTTTTCTAAAATTAGTTAACACTATAAATTCACTTTGCAAATTTACCGGATGCCCTTCTCGACGCAACCTTATAATACGAAGGAGAAATGGGATGAAATTCCAAAACCATCATTATGTTTTTATGGAAACTTATGCGATGAGTTAGTTAAGTCATGTACATTACATGAAATTGTAAAATCAACATTACAAACATTACCTATATATCTGAAAAATTACATGACAATTTTATTCTGGTGTAATAACACTTACAAAGTTAAACGACAACAATTTACTAACATATTTTCATAATCTCATGTTTTTCCGATAATTCTTCAAGTTGGGGTGTCAAATGAGAAAGTGCAAAAAGTTTAAGAGGCAAATAGCGTTAACTTTAACATGACTGATTTTCCCCTCTTTTAAAATCAAGTATTGCAGTTCACATCTAGAGGCATCATGTAACTTTCGTTGTGTCTGGAAGGCAAAGTGTCACAAAAAAGTTATTAAGGTGGTAAACAGTGAAAATGGGCAGCACGGATCGAAAATTGTTTTTAAGTCTCAGCTAATTATGGCTGCGACCACACCAATTTCAGTGTTAGCCCACTTCTCACATGGTAAGTTATGGTTGAAAGATACCAAAAAAAATAAAAAAATAAAATAAAATACACACAAATCAAGGAAATGTAACAAATAAACCAAAGGTTGTGTGTCCATTGCCAGCGCAATGGAAGTATGTCAGGGAAAGGGCGAGACGCTAGAATTTTCCAGAAGATTTGTGGAAAGGAAGTTCTCATACTAAACTGCTAGTTAAGTATTGATAAGTAAAATACTATAGCAAAGGACAATCTTCGTTCATAGTATATCATCATCTTAAGGAGGAAAATCTTTTCAAGACACTGATGCATGTTTGTCTTACCCGGTTAAAATAATCTTCTTGAGAACAATCCTGTCAGGGTCTACAGTTCTCAGTGAACCAACAGCAGCAACAGCAGGAGAGGCGTCTTGTCCTTGGCTCTTCAGAGCAATTAGAGGAAGAGAATGAAAACAAATCGGAGCATAGATTGAAGCTACTGAAAACCGTCCTGCATGAAGAAACCTCTCCATTTTGTGCTTGTTAGCATTGATACTATCTGAAGAAAAAATTGGCCTGCATTGTCAAACGAAGAAGGCGTAAGAGATTTCTAGTCCAGTAATCAAGTATCATATATTTGTTTTATCTTGTTTCTAAAGCAAAGCCAAGAAAGCAAATTACCTCGTTATAAACTGGCGGAAGCCAACATGAAATAAAAGTTCTTCTTTTGCTTTAATTGGAGCATCATATGTCTCATGCTTCTTAATGCTAAGGGTCCATAAAGTTGAATATGTTAAAATAATAAGTTAAGTCATTGAAGTTGTTACTGAACAAGAAAAGGACTTAAAAGAGGTACCTAAAATGGAGGACAGAAAGTTTAGACTCGTGCTGTAAAAGACCAGAGGCTATTACTGGCATTGTCTCAGCCAACATGCATAACTTGGAGGCAGTACCCGCCGGTACGTCCTTGATATATAACCTTGCATATGATCCAGCTGGTATACAGCCATTTACGTCTTGCTCCATGTTAAGAGCTTTTGCAAGAACATGCTTTTGTGTTCTTGGAAAATTATCAAATGCGAAAATCTTAGCATATTCAGGAGGCAGAGATTCCTACACAATCATAAATCAGGTCAACAATATTGCTCATAGACAAAAGTTGAAGATGGCTCAATCCATCAGAGACAAGAACATACTTTGGGATCCCACGTTGAAGTTCTAAAAGACTTGACACCTCTATACTTAGCAAATCGTTTTCGAGCCGCGACATCTAATGGTGTATCCACTTCATCAGGAAAATCTGGACAGGAGATGCAATAAGAAAACTTAGTCAAGTAACTTCCTACTATCGTCACAATTGCTTACTCATTACTGCTACTGACCAACTTCTAGAAACTGCTTATGGCTACACGAGCAGATAATTAACTAGAAGGCGACATTAACATTGAACACTTAGAAAAGTACCCTCATCTTCAGCGTGTGCTTCTTTGATTTTTCGAATCTGATCTGCTATCTGCTCTTTGGTTAAGTTGTCACCGTCCTGTAGCACAAAGGAAACTCATTCATACATCCGAAGTAAAACAAAGTAACTCACTGTACCCTCTATGGGGAAAAATGCATCCCAGGAATGCCTGGGGAAGCAGATTACCACCTCCTTTCATGCAAAAAAGGTAAATTCTACCAATGAGATATATACTTAGTTTAGTTCGTATCCTTACAAAAGCAGATTGTTTTATGCAAATGATATTGGCAGCCAGAGAAGTACAAAAAACAATGCTAATGATTAACAGCATTCTAAGTATAGTAGTACAGAATTACAGATGAAAGCCACAAATTGATTGGATGAACAGAATTGGTGAGATGATTCATGGATTTAGTGAGACTTCTTGAGTTCAATCAATGTATAGTAGCATTTCTGTTTGGATAACAAAGCAAAGGAAACACATACTGCTAACAAATACCTACCATCATCATGGAATCTGTTTCAGTTTCTTCGTCAGAATCCCTCAAGTTTAGGGAAGCCTGATCATCATCAAATTCAAAGCCATTCTCGAGCTTCTGGTCAGGAAAGCGGGTCTCTCCATCATCCAGTACCATACCATCATCTCCCTCTTCATCACTATCAGAATAGTCAACATCGGAATCATCCACAATCCATGCAGCCTGCATATTATCCAAAACAGTAACTACAGTGACTTACATTGCATTAAGTCATCTAATTGTGCATCATTGCCAATAAAGAGAATACAGAACATAAGGGAAGGGAAAAAGGAATTTTAAGAATGGAAACAAGTTCCAACCTGGTACTCTGATATGCCTCTAGGAAGCCTCTTCTTTTTCATCTTTTTTTCTTCGTGATTTCTGTCAGCTTCAGCCATTTCGGCCTCTGTAGGCCATGTCTGAATTAAATATGGGGTAAGCACAAAGAGTTCAAAACAACTTTCTAAGTACTAATGTTGTAAAGCAGAAGGAGATTGACAAATGAGCAGAAGCCATGTAATGGATCTGGAATAACAAAATGTCATGTACACACCAAAAAGGTGGTCACACAACTGACAATTGCAAAGTTAAATAATTGCATCAAAAGATGCAACACAATCCCCTATGATATCACCCGAAACTGTATCTAAGCACGGCCTACATTCCACAGTCTAAAAGACTAGAATCTCAAAAACAAAAAATCCAAACTAGAACACAGACAAATGATGTTTTATAATCCAGAAGCTGAAAACTTATGAAGCCAATAAACAATATTAACCTGTTCTCCTGCCAATAAATCAGGGACATTTTCAACAACTAAAGGCTCTTGCTTCAGTGGATCAGGGGTAAGGGACGTCACAACCTGCAAGATGTTAAAACAAAATAGAAAATTGAATACAAGAGAAGAATTGCTCGTTCTTAAGAAAGCATCATTTATGACCTGTCTAGGAGAGTGTTGGTGAAAACACACTGGTTTGGAAAACCCAATATTTAATATGGATAAGCCACTAGAAGTCTAGACTAAGTTGTGTGTCTTGTGAAACGAAACTAGAGTCTGTTCTAAACAGGTATTAAGTCAGTCTCACGTGTTCTATTCCCCACATGCCATTTGAAAGGGGCCTATGGGAGCTATAGTCCAATAATTAGAACAGGCTCATTCATTCGTTTTTGTGCACCCATTCAAATTCTTAATCAAACAAACAGTAATATTGAATACTCTATTAATAAATAGACATTGACAAGAGATTTCACCTCAAAAAAGCTTTCCGCTAAAAATATCAACGGGGTAATTTTTCCTTTATTTTTCCGGCTTCAAGGGAAGAACGAACCATTTTTTTAACATTTTAAAATTAAGAAAACATCACTTCAGTGCAGACATATTTACTGTGAGCCACTATATGTATAAATTTGGACAGAAACCATCCTTCGAAAAATTCAAATGATCCAGAAGAACAAGATAAGTTAAAACAAACACAATTTATCCAGTTTCTGTGATTGAGTCTTTTCCTTTTCTTTCTCCCCATAAGAATTAATCCTTTGTAGAAAAGACCCAGTATTGTGTTGAAATAAAACCCGGAATACCTGTACATCATTCTCAGAGTCCATCAAATCCGCTCCTTTCTTTACATGTAGAGGACAGGGATCCTTGAGAAGTTCGATTTTGGACAGCTGGAAATCCCCTGCTCCGGCAACATGTACCTGATCTAGAAACATTCAGACACTGAACAGACTTCATTTACCATATCAATGATAAAGGCAGAATAAATCACCAGCTGATTCACTGAGAGGCTATGCGCGCGTAGATAACCAGTAAGGGCAAGTGTGCACTTTTCTGAACTGGAAGCGTCAGCTACCACATCAACCTGTTGCATTACAAATTTTTAATGCTTAGTATGTCAGAACAGTGTAATTCCCATGATCTGGGTCAAGTACCATCCATTTTCCCATAGCTTAGTTGACAAAATGACATGCAAAGTGCCAATCTTATCAATGGCTGGAGTAGATTCTGCCAAAAGGTCCAAAACCATTCATCTCAAAGTGAGAAAGCATTTTTCATCACTTCAAATTATATTGTCTATATTTAGAAAGGACGAACTAAAAGTTTGATGGCAAATAAAGAAAATAGAAGAATGTAACATGTTGCTTAAGTTATACCTTTGAGACATGAGGTAAGGTCGTTGGTTTCGCCAATGAGGTATTGTAAGCCTTTGCTCCTTGAAAAGACACAGGAACTGCGACCAAGAAAGAGTTAAACAACTCTTACAAGTAACAGAAGCCAATAAAGCATGTGGGTCTAAAATAATGACAAATATGCTCTATTTTGTGATGATGTCAAAGGGTCCAACAAATTATGGGCAATGAATTTACCTTATGCAATTCATCCTTTTATCTGCAGGATAAAACTTACAATCCTCTGGAAATTCAGAAGCAAGCATAGACGTGCACATCTTCTTCAGTTCATGTTTTCTTTTCAAGTCATCAGGAAGATCCTGGAAACATATTAGAGGATTTGCTCCAGATCTTCTTAACTGCTTCTCATGAAAACATAAAAAGGGAAGGCATATATAAAAGACGCATGTGAAAGATTACTTACACGAATTAGCACCACAGTGCTTGGTAAACCAAGTGTTCTAAACAAAGAAAGACATTGTGATCCAAATGAATCAATATAAGTATCAGCATCATCTGCTCCATATAAGGAGTTTGGAGATGCCACAAAAGCAAGCAAATCAGCAACCTACAATGAGCATGTGACCATAGTAATAAAGATAAGGAATGTGCCAATAGGGGAGAGAGAGAGAGAGAGAGAGAGAGAGAGAGAGAGAGAGAGAGAGAGAGAGAGAGAGAGAGAGAGACATTCATAGTAGAGGCAATCATAATCATAAATCTGAAAAGAACCAATAAAGTACCTTTGCCATTTCCATGCATGTCAACAAATCACCATGAGGTGCTTTCAAGACCTATTGCAAACAATATAAGCAGATATCAATCAATATTCAATTTGACACAATGACCTTCCACCCAATTTAATATGCAAAGCATCCCATTTAACTTTTTTTTATCACTATATTGTATATTTGTATTTAGAAGAAATCAGCAAACATAATGAGAAAAAAAAAAAAATACGTGATGATACTGTTAAAGCAACTGAATTACTGGAAAAAATCATTTCTTAGACTAAGTGGAAGGGAAACTGACAACATTATGAATGTACCGTGGCTCTCAGCTTGTACTCTGATGATGCAATAGCTGGAAAATTTGCACCATTTCTCTCTTCAGACAACAAGGATATAATATCTTCTTCAACAGAGTTCAAGTTCACACAAGCCGAAAGGCCAAAAAGAACCTATAATGTTCATATAAAACGAGAAAACAAATTTAAAAAACCACCTATAATATTCATATACGAAAAGAAAAACCATACTAGGCCTTTTTCGCCTTAACAAGTCTTACAATAACACGAGGAGGACTGGATGGTCCAGATAATGCCCTCTTCTCTTTCAAAATTGCCGCTCTCTTCTGTTCCCTCATCTACAATTCACAAACTCTGAATCAAAGGCTAATCCATAAAATTTAATCGCGAGTGAAGATACAATTAATCCACATATTTTACACAAGTTTCTTTGATAAAAAAAATAACAATACAAAAGAACGTAGACATTGAATCCTGCTCACAAATCAAAATAAAGGTACCATTTTGTTACGCTGCAGCCGAGAAGCCTTCGCTCCTTTAGCAATACTGCGATCAGATTTTGATATCTTGGCTTTATCTGACAAAGAAAAAGGTAGAAATCAAAATTGCAGCAGAAGTAATTAAAAAAATCTACAAAATACAAAATTGAATAAAATAAAAAAACCTTGAGAAGAAACTTTGTGGACATTGCGGGAAGATTTGGAAGCAAATCGAGTTTTATGCGACTTATTGAATTGAACCCTAGACCCTCCCATATCGACTTGCTGGTACAGGAATGGGGTTTGTGGGTTGGTAGTCTATAATGAGTTTAGTTTACTCGCGAGGTACTGTGGGTTGTGGGGCGAGCATAGGCGGCGCGTCAGCCGGCTGCACAAGCAAGGATGGGTGGCGCTGCGGTGGTTGGGGTTGGCGGGTTTGGAGGAAGAGGGTTTAAGCGGTATTAGGAATAGGGTTCCAAAAGGTTAGTATAAATTTTGGATAGGGCTTGTTTGGTTTGGTTTTAAATAAAACTCTTCATTGTCAACATTCTCACTGAAATTGTATTATTGGTTGCATAAAATTAAACTCACACTAAAATAATTAAGATGAGATACATTATTATATATTTAAAAATAAGGAATTTATTTAGTTGATCTAGTGTTTATATTTCTTGTTTATGAAGAATTCTGGCAAAAATAAACTATGCTTATATAGTTTGAGGGACATCACATCACTTGCATCATAATGTATATAGTTGATGGGCTCAACATAATTTTTATTATTATGAATATATATTAAAAACTATGTTTAAAATAAATAAATATTAATTATATGAAATCAACAAATAATTTTATTTTGAATTCGCAAAATTAAAAAATATATATAGCAATATATACCACCAGATAAGTGGTAGCTGTCTCAATGATTTAATAAAAAAAAAAATATCACCTCCAATTTTCCATTTCCAAAAGATATGAAATTCATTTTCACAACATCTAGTCTTGTGAATTCTAGTTATTCTTTAGCTCTCTAATCGACTGTTTGGACGAAGAATTGAAATCGAAGGTTGGAAAGGTTATCACGGAAAAATTCGCGCCCTAACGACTTGTTGTGTTGTGGCGCAAGAACCCAATTTTACTTTAGATTTCCAATATCGGGATTTTGAAGAATATTGTGTTACCACCACATCAATAGTAATCCTAAAATTTTCTAACGGGAGATCCTTTTAAATATTTAATATTGAAACTATGTTCTTGAAAATAAATAATATATTAATTATATGAAGTCCACAATGGTAGTTTTATTTTGAATACGTAAAATTAAAAAATATATATATAGCAATATATTGATCAGATTAAGTGGTAGTGGTGTTTCTCAATGATTTAATAAAAAAAAAATATTCGATTGATTAGTATTTTGAATGTTTGTCAAAAAACGATAAGTATTTTGAATGAGAAATGAGAAGATAAAATGAGTTTTTCCTAAATTAGCTAAATAAACATGATTTGTGTTTTTTCAAATTAAAAACAAAAAAAAAATCGGATTGAAAACAGTACCAACTACCAAATGAGGTTGAGCATGGGTGAATAAACCTTTTTTTTAGTAGAGTGAATGAGGGACTATGTACACTCGAGCACGAGTCAATCATCCCGACACCATCGTTTACCATTGAAACCCAATGTTGGTCTCATTGAATATACTTGTTTTATCTTTAAACTAAATTTTGGAACATATATGTGTAATTGACTATAAAAAAATATTATATATATAGAAATTTGTTCAAATGAGATAGATTCCCGAGGTAAAGGATGTATGGACGACTAGTGGTCGTGGATTGAAATTTTTGGATGGTTATGTCTTGTTTGTTTATGTTTCCAAGTGTCTATTTCGATTTCCCAACTATTTATAAAAGTAGAATCATGTTTGTTTATAAAATTTTCAATGGAAATCATCTGCTTTTTCACATAAAACATCTCAAAACCTATAATTTCTATTCTCAAACATGTACACTACCTTACATCACTCATCAAGAGACTGTCAAAATCAGGCCGAGTGGCCCAACGGGCTTTTGAAAAAATAGGGTCGAGCTTGTTAGACTGTCACAAAATCATCGGCCGGGGCCGCCCAATGGGCTTTTGAAAAAAAAAAAAAAAAAACAAAGAACCGGCCCGACTCAATGAAAAATACACTAAAAGTGACCTACAGACTTTTGAGGCCCAACATTTTTTGGGTTTGGGATATTAAAGCTCACCGCAAAAAATATCGGGTTGATCGGGTTTACGCCCACCACCCGGATGAAAGCCGAAATTGACAAAATTTCTACTCATCGATCACTATCATCATATTTTAACTCAATTATACATGTGGGACCAATCACTATCAACTCTATCTATTTAAAATATTATTATTTTTAAATTATATATAGCAATGGGGACCCCATCTACAATTTTATAAATATAATATTATATATTCAAATTAAAATATTGAAAATAGACCCACCACTATTAACTTTTCAAATTATTGTATACATAAAAATAGTATTTCAAAAATATTTAACTAAACACAATTCCATTTCCAACCTTACATAAAACACATTTCAATTCATTCATCCAAACATAATTCCAATTTCCATATGAAAACCAATAAATTCACAAAATTCAATTTTAATACTAAACCTGGAAGTGACCATGAAAACATATACAAACAAGGCCTTAGATTTCCCCTATTTTAGGTAATTATATAAAAAGGCCTTAATTTTGCTATCAAAATGGAACATATCACAGCTATGAATTGAAACGGATTCCATCATCCTTTGCAATATTATATCAAAAGAAGCTCAAGGGCACTCGACTATCAAAGATGTGATTGTAAATATTCAGAATAGGCTTAGTGATACTTCTTTTCATATTAGTCATGTATATAATCTATTGAGAGGGAAATAAAGTTGCTAATCATCTTGCAACATTAGGAATAGGTAATGCAGGCTTGACAGAATTCAATTCAATATCACTACCTTTGTTTGTTAAAGGATTAGCTAGAGTGGATCAATTAGATATACCTTCCTTTAAACTATAAAATTGTACAAACACAAATATATTATGATTTTTGAGATTCAATATATAGGTTGGGGATGTGGCCTTAATCTCCCATCCCACATTGGGATGTTTTAGATATAAAAAAGGTAATTAGATTAAAAAAATGTTAATTAATAGGGACAAATCGGTAATGTTATATATTTTCGGATTTTTAATTGACGATATATTTGTAATTGCAAGCCAAATATATTTTGGTAAAAACAAAATCAACCTTAATATCCTATGGCGCGATTTAAGGCGATTATTTTCAAAAATTAGAAAAAAAAACACATGCAAAAATTTCAGTTTATGCTCGAAATTTTCTATTAAAAATGGTGCATCATTAGTAGAATCTTACTACATATTTAACTCGCATTGTTGCTATTCAAAATTATATTTGGTATGCAATGACCTAATATCGTATATACAACATCAATATAAAAACGAAATGATATCCTTTTAATTAAGCAACAACATTATATCAACGCCGCACCGATTGTTTGAACTCAAACTTTTACTACTTGATTTTTTTCTATTGGAGATGGTGTATAATTAGTAGAATTTATCGTATATTTAACTTTGTGGTGTTGGTGTATTAAAATTACAATAGGGTGCAATGACCCAATACCGTATATGCATCAACAATAAATAAACAATACAAATGATATCCTTCTAATTAAACAACAACAAACTCCGCAATGACCCAATATTATATATGCAAAAAAAAATACGCTTGTTTTGGGTATGTTAGTTTGGTGACTAGGGGTGATTGGGAAAAGTTTCTAAGGAGAGAGATGTTTTATGTGATGTATTAAGAAATGTGTGTGTTAGTAGAGAAATGCATCGGAAATGCAATGTATGTTTGGATGGTGATTGGCGGAATAAGTTGGGAAGGAAATGTGATTGGAATACGGTTTTCATACTTATTCTCCATCAAGCAAAAAGAGGGGGAACCACTCATGGATTACATAAGACGTTTTGTTAAAGTAGTGAATGAGGTTTTCCATGCGACGACATGAAATATCAGAAAGCGAAGTTGCAAAGCAAAACTTGCTCCAAGGAAGGTTAAATGAGTCAATACTGAAAACCCCTACTTCCCTAAAAGAATTGATGGAACTTGTTGAGAAACACATAACAGCTTGATGAAGCTACTTGACTAGAGATAGAATCTAAAAAGTCCTGAGAAAAAGAGAAAGTTAACCCCAAGAGGAGAGAAATGAACGAGTTTGAAATAAATGAAGTTGATAGGAGATACACTATGTTAAATGCATCCATCTGAGTAATCGTTAATTATGCAAAAACAAGTAATGATTGAGCCTCCCTAAAAATAGAGGACAACCCAGGAGGGCGATTTCAAACAAATATTGTTGTTTCCACCCAAAAAATGTGACATATCATGGAGGAATGCATTCAATTGAAGATGGAGATAGAGTGGGTGGAAGTTAAACAAACATACCTTTGAGATTGCGTCTTCAACAAATTTTATGATAATTAATGTTCTTCAACAGTTTGATGATGTTGTCCATGGTAATCGCTTATTGGATGAATATTGTAGCATCGTTCCAATAAAATTCGTGTTCTTCAACAAGATTTAGGATTGTAAACTTTGTTGTTGTATGCAATGCCCGGATATGTAGCCCATTTTCTTCAACGATTTTTTGTTATTGTATTTGATGTTTTCTCAACGTTGTTGAAAGAAGATGCGAGATGGAGTGATTATGGTGTTTGTGATATGTTTCTTTAGTGATTGATTTGAATTAGGATTGAAGAAAATCAAATCAGATTCTCCCTTCAACAGATTTACTATAATACCCTTTAATGTGAATAACATAATTAATAATTATTATTTTTGTCTCATAAATTCGAGCCACCGAAAGATATATGGTAACATTGAGATTAGTCTCTATGGTCCTACCGCAAACACTAGTCTCATTGGATATATACATATTAGTAGAGTTGTGAAATGAGCTTGGATCGCTCACCTGGCAAATGGTGAAATTGGGCTGTCGGACCAAACTCATCCGGCACTATTTTTAGGCCCAGTCCATGAAAATATACTTGAAACGATCGGGTTGATCGAGCTAACCCGTCAAGTCGACCAATTTTGACACATCTACATATTAGGGATATATTGAATAACAAAATATGTTTTCCGAAATGGCAAAAATATCTCTATAAAAATAGTTAAAATTTGATAAGATACCAAAAGTTTACAAGAGGCAAAAATCTAGACATATTCTACATCTTCTTCATCCATTTCTTCATTTGCGATTTGTAATATTCTAGTCTCCCTTTATTAATAAGTGTTGTATGTGGTGTTTGGTTTTGAGAAAAACGGATAGAGTAACAAGATAGAATTTAAAGTTGAGGCTAGTATTAGATACTATCTCCTAAAGCAAAACGAAATTACCACATACAATAGTGCTAACTGGTTCGTAATCGTCTCTAAGATACAATGACTTTCAAGTTTAAATTAGCAAAGACTTGCAAAGCTTAAACCTACAAACGAACAAAACAAGTGTTTAACTATCGAAAACGCAAAGAATAGACATAACCAATATCCGAAAGGTGCATATTTCTCTCGATTTCGTAGTGTAAAATGAAGTTTTGGGGATCGATATTTATAGAACTTCGGTGCCCCTTCGATCGCGTGCAACCCCTAGTTCGGATCGATTAGATCGCCGAGATAGTGTTATATGATCAACAACCGCGACCGATGGTCAGATTGCATCCAACCGCAAGGTACACAATCGTAGCATGCACCGCACATCGAACAATCGCGGTCTCCGTCATGGTGCCCCGTCGCCAACAGTGCATCCGGTCATTGCCATCGCATGCCACGTGTCGCCATCCGGACGACTCGCCAAGTCATCGCGCGCCGAGTTGCTCGCCACATCGAGCCACTTGGACCGGACCGAACCCTGGTTTGATTTTTCAAAACTTTAAGGCTCCTCGCGATGATGCGTACATGCAAAGTATGCCTCTAAAGCGCCTAACGCGACCATGTGTGACGTGCGCGGGCCTGGCTCTGGGGCTCGGACGGTCGATCTGCTATTTGAGTTAGCCAAAGGCTAGTCACAATTGACTTGATCCACTAGAGTGTACCATAAGGAGCTCCACATGATTACTCTTTATTAGTGGTGAAGCTCTATATAAACTAGTCAAACATTTAAAATATTTTCTATGTAGGATATGACTTTTCATATTCCCACCCTTTTATATTCCATTTATAAAAGGCATTTAAGTGACTAACTTTATGCATTAATTTTCCATTCACCCGAAATTATTTTTGAGAAATTCAACATGCTAAATTCATCTATCAATGTGTAGATTACGCTTATATCATTTATTATCCATAACTAATAAATGATCCCTCTTAAATAATTGGTCAAAATCGGGTCAAAGCTCATTTTTACTTAAACCAATTTCCAACAATCCCCCACATGAATGAACATTAATGCATGTATGTATGCGACTCATTCGAAAGTGTTATTGCATCGGATAGGTAGATTATGGCTTTGAACCTTCATTAGTAAAAATCTTTTCGGTTTTTACCGCTTAGTGACACGATGTCTTGAACTATTCAGCCGTTTGTGTAAACCAAGAAAATAGTACTTGCACAACAATGATTCCGACATGTTTTGTTCTCACGTTGTGTCCATTTTGGCCCTGGACTATATCTTAGATTCATAAGTGTTACAAGTAGAAGCGGTTATTACTTCTCACTTACATATATGATCTCCTATAAAGAGTATAATGTCATATTCCACCCTTTAGGTATAGGAATCATTAAAAGATAAACTTAACCTCACCACACTCTAGATGATTTTTCACTTGGACATTCGGGAATGAGTAAAACAATTTGCAAGTGTACAATCGAACATTCATAACTTAGTTGTCCCATTGAACCAAGGTTTTGGGATCTCCAATTCACAAGATTGAGTTACCGCTTATGAACATTCTTATTTTGTGGATTTTAAACCCATTCCCCTTAACAACTTGTATATTTGATCTCGATTTATACCTTTATTTAGCAGACAGTTTTCCTTTGACTTCACATAGTCAACCGAAATAACCACATTCGAGATCAATTGTCTAATGGTATTATGTCTTCGACTTAATATGTTTAGACTTATCATTATATATACTACTATGTCCTTCCAATTGATGATTGACTATTAAAATGTATCAATACAAACAGACACTAGTTTATTCCAATAAGGAATATCTTCTAAAAGATTTCTAAGCCATTCACCTTCATCTCCACTTTATCTAAAATAATAAACTCGGATTCCATAGTGGATCGAGCTATACACGTTTGCTTAGAAGATTTCCATGACACCGCTCATCCGCCTATTGTGAATACATAACCACTTGTAGACAAGGAGTCTTTTGTGTCTAATATCCAATTGGCATCACCGTATCCTTCTAATATTATGGATATCTCGTATAAAGTATTACATAGATCATGGTATACTTTAAGTATCTAAGTACCATTATCAAGGCTTTCGGTGATCCTTACTCGGGTTACTTGTGAACCTACTTAGCTTACTCATTGAATATGCAATGTCCTGGACGTGTACAATTCGTAAATGAGATCAGACCGCCAATTATCCTTGCATATTCCAGTGAGAAATTGGTTCTCCTCTATTTTTGGCTAAGTATAGACTCATATCTACAGTGTCTTAGGAGGACTAAGCATTAAACATTCTAAATATGCTTTCGACATAATAGGATTGTGACAAGATAATTCCATCTCAAGTTCTAGAGATTTTAATCCCTAATATAAAATCGATTATCCCATATCTTTCATGTCAAAGTTCTTCTTTAACATGTTTTTAGTATTCATGATTAAATCATGACTACTACCCATGATCAACATACCATCCACATAAAGCGCAGATAATAACATAATCATCGCTTGTACCTTTAATGTAGACACACTTCCACATTCGTTGATTTTGAAACTATTTGACAACATAATTGTGTCAAACTTTTCATGTCATTGATAGGTGTTTGTTTTAGTCCATAAAACGACTTAACAAGTTTACATACCTTTTTCTCTTATTCGGGTGCAATGAACCCTTCAGGTTGTTTCATATAAATCTCCTATTTAAGCTCACCATTCAAGAAGGTAATCTTCACATTCATTTGATGTATCTCAAGGTTACGCAAAGTTGCAAAAGCAATTAGAACACGAATGGACGTGATCCTCGTAATAGGAGAATATGTGTCGAAAAAGTCATATCCTTCATTTCTTTAAACCCTTTGGCTACCAACCAAGGGCTTTGTACTTATCTATAGATCCATCCGCTTTGTACTTCCTTTTAAGGATCCACTTACATCCTAAAGGTTTGTATCTCGGAGGAAATCAACCAACTCCTAAGTATTATTGTGCAAGATGGAATCTATTCATTGTTGATAGCTTATTTTAAATGAGCTTATGGACTAGATAAAGCTTCTTGAATAGTTCTAAGTTCATTTTCTAACATACAAGCGTCGGCTCTTTTGCGGAAGTCATCTTCAAAGACAACCTTTCCAAGCCCCACGATGTTGGAAGTCGAAAAGTTTCCCATGAATAGCTTCCTTTTATTTATCGAAGTGTAGGAAGAAAACATCTCATTGTCGGCACAAATATGACAAGTAGCTCCGATATCTATCCACCATTCCTTGGGTTATCCACCATATTGGCTTCAAATACAACGGCGGTGAGATCGAGCTCCGACATGTCTCATCGGAATAGACTTGTCCCTCGGTCACATTGGCTTGTTGTTGGTTGCCATTTTTATTGCCTTTTTTCGGATGTCGGCAATCCTTGGCCATGTGATTCGGATTGCCACAATTGTAGCAACTCGATGAGAATCCATGGACTAAAGATCCAAAGAATGGTGCCAATTGGACCTGTGGAGGGCTCAAGAAAAAAAAAAGTTCAAGGACGCGATCAATGGATTGATTCAAGTCATGCAGAATGAGACCGAGAGTGCACCGTCGATGGAGGTAGAAGTTTGAGTGGTCCAGTTGATTAGCATCATCAACGATCTAGAGCCCACCTTAGATCGAGCAAGCGAATGATGCCAAGAATACGAGTCACTTTGCATCTTGAAGACATTGTAATCAAGTTCTCATTAGTGTCTTGTATTCGTCTATCTTAGTTAGTTGTAATTTTTATCATATTTAAGTAGTTTTGATGTTTAGAAGCCAAACAAACCTTTAAGGCCACGTCTTAAGTTATTATTTCAAAGTTTGGGTTGAGCAGGACCAAGTCGAGGGTAAAATCACGAGAAAACGTTCACACCGCCCGCGACCAGGACGCACGACCTACGCGTCGATGCACGACTGGGATCGCACGCCGTGTGTGATGTCGTATGACTTGGGAGCCTTCGACTTGGTGCATGACCAACGCACGGCCCGTGCGTGGCGTTGACTTAACGCATGACCCCCAGCACGCACGACTTGTGCGTGAGTCCATCGTCACCCGAGAATATGAGTTTTTGCTTTGTTTTTGTTTCCTTTTAGTTTCAAGTTGTTTTCTTTGGTAGGTTAGGGTTTGGATCCCTTCTAAGGGTGAACACTTATTGTTTTTCATCAATTATCAATTGAATCAAGTTTTTACTCTCAAATTGAGTATTTCTCCAAGTACTTCAATATTTACATTTCTTGTTGCAATTATCGACTTATCGTGAAATAATCCATAATTGCTTGTGGCGTCTTCGCATACCGGGTTCTTGTTTTGCTAAGCAACAGTCGAAGTTTTCCACCAATTTAACCAAACTAGTGAAGATCTTGGATTAACAACATATTATTGTTGGGTTCGTATGCACAATTATTGTTGCGGTTCACATCAAACTCTCTTTGAACTTTTTAGCCTTTTCCTTTAGCATTTGTGGATTGCTTCCGTTTTTGCTAGTAGTGCTTGATTCAACAAGATTGGTCTTGGTCTCCATTTCAGATTTGTTGGTTTTTACTTGATTTTGGATGTCTTTCTCAATCCAAAGCCGAACTATCAAATCCTCATGCCCCGTTTCCTTGCGCTTGTGCTTGAGATAGTTCTTAAAATCTTTCCACAATAGCGACAATTTTCGATAATAGCGACCCACTTGAACGAACTCATTCACAATCATCACTTTGACACTAAGTGATGAAGTATGATCTAAATCTCTTGCACTGGCTAATCACCATTTTGGTGTCAACCATCTTAAAATCCGAGTAAACTTGCCGACAACAAATTTCTTTGTGCCAAAGATCTTCTTTTGTACTTCTTTTTCAAAGAGTCTCACAACTCTTTGGATATTTTGAATGAGATGTAGACGTTATGCAGGTGTCTCCCGGCCCATTGAGAACATAATGCGACACAAAAAGTCGCTATTGTGCCATGTATCTACATCAATACACATTTGATTGTCCACCTTTTCTTTAACAACAATGAGGGGTCTTCCTTCAAGAACCGGATGTAGACCCAAAGTGGTCAAATAGAACATCATTTTCTGTTGCCGCTTGAAATCAACACCGAAACTTTGCCATTTTTTTGCCATGTGCAAGAGCAAAGACCATCGTCGTGGTGAAACTTATGTTTGCCATTTTTCAAGAAAATAGAATTTCGCCTTCGTTGTTGCATGTGTTTGGTTTTTGAGAAAACGACATAGTAATGGGACATAATTTGAAGTCAAGGCTAGTATTAGATACTATCTCCGCAAGATAAAATTGCCCCATACAAAAGTGCTAACGGTTTAGGCAATCATCTCTAAGTGCACAACGACTTCCAAGTTTAAGTTAGCAACACTTGCAAAACTTAAACTTACAAAAATGAACAAAACAGTGTTTTAGAACTTTTGAAAATGTAGAAAAAGTAGACAAAACTAATATGTTTAAAGATGAAGATTTCTCACGATTCTCTCAAGTGTGAAATGAAGTTTTGGGACGATATTTATAGAACTTCGGGTGTCCCTTAAGATCGGGTGCATTCCCTGGTTGGGTCGATCAGACTGGTCGATTGTGCCCTATGATCAATATTTCGCGATCCGATGGTCTAGATTACATCCAACCGAAGGTACACAACCCTTATCATGCACCATGCACACCGAAAGCGATCGTGTTCAGTTATGATGCCCCAACGAACATGTGCGCCAATCGGTGCCACGTGCACGTGCCATGTGTCGCCATTCATTGGATGACTCTCGCCAAGTCATCGCCACCTTACCGCTTCCGCCACATTGATTTTTCAAAACTTTAAGGCTCCTCAAAACTCATTGCGGACGAAGTGCATGTGCGAAGTGCAAAATGCACCTCTAAAGTGCCTAATGCGATGACGGGCGTGCGGGGGCCGACCGGCTTGAACGGTGCTCGTGATCGTCCCTTGTCTTTATTTGAGCTAGCCAAAGGCTAGTCAAAATTGACTTGGTCCACTAAAGTATACCATAAGGAGCTCCACATGATTACTCTTTATTAGTGGTGAAACTCTATATAAACTAGTCAAACATTTAAAATGTTTTCTATGTGGGATGGGGCTTTCCATATTCCCACCCTTTTATATTCTATATATAAAAGGCATTTTAGTAGCTAACTTTATGCATTAATTTTTCATTCACCCGAAATTGGTTTTGAGAAATTCAAAGTGCTAAATTCATTTACCCGGTGTAGATTACGATTATATCATTTATTATCCATTACTAATAAATGATCACACTTAAATAGTTGATCAAAATCGGGTCAAAACCCATTTTTACTCGAACCAATTTCCAACAATAAGTTTGTCCACGAATGTTTCCATCATCCCCAATACGTGGTTTTTTTTTTTTCTTCCATTTTAATAAGTTTGCCTCCATACATGAGAATTTTTTTGTAAGATTCACACAAATGTTACGTGATGATTTGTGATAGAAGCAAAGACCAATTTGATTGATATGGTTTTGTCCAAGAATGGTGCACTTTTTTTATTTTACGAATTAGTTAGATTTGTATAAGTTTTAGATTTTGTTTTAGATTTTGTTTTAGATTTGTATATGTTTATGATATGTATGTTTTATTACAACTGTTTCATACTCGATGTTAATTAGTTGTAAGATTTATATGATGAATGAAATTCATTTCGATGCTAAAAAAATAGCTTAAGATATTTACATATGTTTTGAAATTAGGCAATAAATTTCCATTTCTACAAAATTAAGACTTTTTTTTGACACACATATATAGTTGATTAACAAAAGGACAAATGAGATGGTCTTACATGAGGTCGTCTCATGGATTTGAGGTTATGAGACAGATCCTACAATACACAAAAAATATGGGTTATCTTTATGAGTTTGAGTTTGGATTGAAATTCCAATTATATATAGAATCCGCCCCATGTATTATATCCATAAGATTGTCTCATATAAATTTTTGCCAATGACAATAAGTTGGTGATACTATATATGGACAAGCAAACAAATTACGACTTGTGAAATTTATTACCACCAACTTAACAGTTAATGGGCACCAACTCAAATCTACTAATATTTGGGGATCAATTTTGTCTTTAGTGGTTGAGACATGTGTTGCAGTAATGATGAATGATCCGGGTTCAATCTCATACGGTGCTTTGTCATCTCCCCAAATTCCCCATTGTACTAAAAAAACAAAAACAAAAATCTACTAATATTTGCTACTGATTTTTGGTTTTATTTAAATTTTACTCATTTAACTTAGAAAATAATTAGGTAGGAGTAAAACTTTTTCTAACAACGATAAGTTTGATCAAATAAACCTTATCAAACAATGAGAATAATTTCATAATAACAAAGTTTTTCTACTGAATCAAATAGCACTCAATACCTATATCTTCATATGCATTGAGTTATATTAATGGGAAAAAAATTTAGAAAAAAGGCTTGAAATTGTGAAAATTTCACAAAAATAAATATCTGCTTCCCCTATACAATTTAAAATTTTTTCTTTAAAACAAGAAAAAAAAAGGAAAAAAAAAAAACAAAAGACAAAAATGAGAAGCAGATATTTGTAGTTTTTAACCGATAAACTGAAAGTAGTTCGCTCGTCAGCCACCGCAGGAAAATAATGAACACGCTGCTACTCCCTCCGCCACACCTCCACCGTCTCCTCCCCCTCCACTTCCCCCCTCCGCCGCACTTCCTTCGCAACCGCCACCACTTCCTCCTCTCCGCTGCTTCGCAACAACTCAATCTCACCTCCATCAACGGAGACGACGAACGAGACCCATACGACGTCGCGTTACTCCCCAACCCTCACTACGACTTCGCCCCACTCCTCGATTTCCTCTCTACTCACGATAACTCCTCCCAACCCGACCCTCCGACCACGCTCGACCCTGCGGAGCTCCGTCTCGCCGAGTCATACGGTGCCGTTCCTGCCCCCTCTGGCACTCCCTCATAAAAACCTCTCGTCCTCGCCGTCCTCATTTTCCACTGCTTATTCGGTTGGTCACTTGGCTTCAGAGACACAATCTATGTTTCTCCTACGAGCTTCTCTACTCAATTTTGATTAACGCTTTGGGGCGGAATGAGAAGCTGTATGAAGCTTTTTTGTTGTCTCAGCGTCAGAGTTTGACTCCCTTGACTTACAATGCTCTAATTGGGGCGTGTGCCAGGAATGGGGATCTCGAGAAGGCCTTGAATTTGATGGAAAGAATGCGGCGAGATGGGTACCAATCTGATTTTGTTAATTACAGTTTGATTATTCAGTCTTTAATGAGGAATAATATTATTGATGTTGCTATATTGGAAAAATTGTATGGTGAAATGGAGGCTGACAGGATTGAATTAGATGGGCAGTTGTTGAATGATATAATTGCGGGGTTTGCTAAAGCTGGGGATATTGATAGGGCATTGTACTTTTTAGGGGTTATGCAGGGGAATGGGTTGAGTGCAAAGACGAGCACGGTTGTTATGGTGGTGAATGAGTTGGGGAATTTGGGGAGGGTTGATGAGGCTGAGGCCGTTTTCGAGGAGTTGAAGGAGGGAGGGTTAAAGCCGAGGACGAGAGCTTACAATGCTCTCTTGAAAGGATATGTAAAAGTAGGAGCATTGAAGGATGCGGAGTACATTGTGTCGGAAATGGAAAGTAGTGGGGTTTTGCCTGATGAGCACACATATAGTTTGCTTATCGATGCGTATGGGAATGCAGGGAGATGGGAAAGTGCTAGGATCGTGTTGAAAGAGATGGAGGCAAATGGAGTGAAGCCTAATTCGTACGTGTTTAGTAGGATCTTGGCTAGTTATAGGGATAGGGGAGAGTGGCAGAGATCGTTTCAGGTGCTCAAGGAGATGAAGAATTGTGGGGTCCATCCCGATCGACAATTTTATAATGTGATGATTGATACCTTTGGGAAGTATAATTGTCTTGATCACATGATGACAGCATTTGAGAGGATGAAGGTGGAGGGATTGAGCCAGATACGGTGACGTGGAATACGCTTATAGATTGTCATTGTAAGCAAGGGCATCATAATAGAGCGGAAACATTATTTGAGGAGATGCAGGTGGATGGCTGTTTCCGTGCACAACTACGTATAACATCATGATTAATTCTTTCGGGCGGCAAGAGAGGTGGGATGATGTGAAGGAGTTGTTGGGGAAGATGCAGAGTCAGGGGCTGTTGCCTAATGTTGTCACATATACCACGCTCGTTGATATTTATGGACAGTCGGGAGATTTCATGATGCAATTGAGTGCTTGAGGCAATGAAGTCGGCTGGATTGAAACCTTCCTCCACGATGTATAATGCTCTGATCAATGCGTATGCACAGAAGGTATTTTCGAACTTCAATCAATGTTATTGTTAAACAACAATCGTTTGTTAACTTCAGGTTAAATTGCCATTTTAGTTGTGGCTGTAGGCGTGATAATAATGGTCCTATAAAAAATAACCATTTGCAAAAAGGCCCACAATTTTCAAAAAACTATCGATTTCAATCATTTGGAGTTTGGACGCCTGAAATTGGAAAATTTGCTGGAAAAAATCACATGTCCACATTTCGAGCCAAACTCATTCATGTGGAAACCAATTTCGCTCGTGTGGTTATCCTCCAAGTGAGTGGCATGTTGATTGAGACAAAAACTCGGGAAAGAAAAACTCACTTGAAGGGTGTCTACATAAGCGAAGTTGGTTTCCAGTTTCCACATCAACAATTTTGGCAGAAAATGTAAACAAGTAGATTTTTCCATCAAAATTTTCAAATTCCGGCAACCATAGGACTAAATTCGAGATTTTTTTTTTTTTTTTTGAAAATTTCATGGTTTTTTTGCAAATCGTGATTTATGCAGGACCATTTTTGCCACCCCTTATAGGTACATGGCTAAACTTACAATTTAGCCATTTGTTTCTTCAGGATGAGCCTTATTTTGTAATGGCTAAATGTAGTATTGGACCTCCTTGTATAAAGAACCTTATTCCACTTATTCAGGGATTATCTGAGCAAGCTGTAAATGCGTTTAGAGTCATGAGAGGCGACGGTTTAAAGCCCAGCCTGTTAGCCCTAAATTCATTGATTAATGCTTTTGGGGAGGACAGGAGAGATTCCGAAGCATTTGCTGTGTTGCAGTACATGAGGGACAATGTGAGTGAATGTATTAATCTGTTTCTTCAAGTGTCTCAATGTGTAGCGGGTTTCTATATGTGAAAAAATTATATTGTAATTGCAGGACTTGAAACCTGATGTTGTCACTTATACGACACTCATGAAAGCGCTTATTCGCGTGGAGAAATATGAAAAGGTACATATCACTTTTTATATTCTTTATATTATAATTGAGTTTAGTGTTAAATAAGAATGAACTCTAGAATTTGTGATGTCGATCCTGTGTGGTAGATATTTTCTGTGTCGTGTGGTCATATAAGAAACTTTTCTTCCTTTTAAATTTATTTTCCGTTTCTTCATATCCCAGTGGTTACTTGTGTATTAGTTTTATAATATCAGATAATATAAAATTTTACCACAAAATAATGGCCATGGATTAGGATCCAGATGAGAAACAGATGAAAAGTCTGTCGACCATTAGTCAATAGTTTGCTAGGAAACAGGATAAGGGACTGTTTAGAACGTTGTATTTAAGTTAGATCTTAAGCTATTCGATCTGCTTATGACTATTACTTTAATGCAAATATGGAGAAGGCAACTCAATTTTTGAACCATGCTGGCCTGTTTCCTTGATCGATTTATAGCCTTTGTTCTCCTTTGAATCATGAACAGAAAAACAACAATAAATAAAAATTAAAATAAATAATAAAAGAGAAGTTTGACATGGTTTTATAATTTCTCTCAGGCACCATTGTAAGAAATTAGTTGTATGGTGAAAAGTTTTTGTAGTTGGAGATATGTACAATATGAAGAAAGGGAAAAAGAACAATTAGTCAAGGCAGGCATATCAAGGATACTTTCTATAGTCCTCAAGATTTATAACCCAATAAAGAGTTGATAGCGAACCTGCTACTTGGAGAGTGAACAAGCTAAGTACTCTGTGATTAACTGCCTACTCACTAGCACAACTCTTGTCGCTTCGACAAATTTAATGATTCTCAGAGAGTTACTGTCAGATGCATAATCAAAAACTGACTGCATAAAATCAGATTTATTTTTTTCTTTAAAAAGAAAGCTGATATATGTTTGTATACTTGTTTCATCCTTTTCAAATTAACCATATCTTTTTATTTCTATATGTTATGATCTGATTTCAGGTTCCTGCTGTTTTTGAGGAAATGCTTCTATCTGGATGTGCCCCAGACAGAAAAGCTAGAGCAATGCTAAGATCTGCTCTAAAATACATGAAGTCTACACTTAGATTATAGCTCGTTTGTATTCATCTTCTGGAAAGTATCTGAGGAAGTCAATAGGCAGCTGTTGAGAAACATACCAGTTTGTGTTCATTTATAAATGTGAGAAAAAATGACCATTACCAGCTGGTTCTCTGTTATCTCTACATGATCAATTTCTTAAAATTTATCTACATGCAGGTTGGTTCACGACGTGCATCCTATTTTTACTATGGCAAAATCAGTGCCAGGGCATCAATGCTTTATGTTTGGAGGCTCAACGATAAAAGTGGCATGATACACAAGGTTCATTAACGGACTCCAATATCTGCCCGCTTTCTGTGCCTTTTATGATTTTTTTCAATATACAGTGAAAGCAAAAAGAATGTAAAATAAATCAGGTCATTACATGCATTAATTTGTGTTAAAGTAAATACATTATGACCTTTTCAGCAACACTTCATTGTAAGTAGAGAATCACTGATATACTATATGCAATATAGACAACATTCTCTTTCTAGTGAAGCATGTAGGTCGAAGTGAAGTGAAAATCCCATTATCCCAATTGAGAACACACACAAGAGTAGGGATGGCAATGGGGCGGGTTATAACCCGGACCCGCAATAAACCCGCCCCGGCGGGGCGGGTCTAAACCCGGTCCAAGCGGGCCTCGGGGCGGGTAACGGGTTCAGATTTTAAAACCCGCCGGGTCCGGGGCGGGTAACGGGTCCAATAGGCCCCGCCCCGTTATATATATATATATATTATTTTTCTATTTCATTTATAATTTATTTTAGATGTGTAGACTCTTTGTCTCATTTACTGATTTACAGTTGTCGGCCATTACACTTTTCTACTTTAATTTGAAAGTTATTTTTCTTCATTTCAAAGCTTCTGTCAGACTCTTTTCTCTCTTTCTCTAATATTCTTCTCTTTCACATGCCATTATCACTCTGACGTTTCTTCCTCTGAATTCTCCTAGTTTCCATTTTTCATTTTGCTTTCTTTTTTTTAATAGTCAATTTTCAACTATTTCCACTCCCATTCACCAGATATAAACCTCAACCATAACAAATATTTGGTCACAGGGGTGCCTTAACGGAACTCAACGACAACACGGTAAGGTAATATCATGACTGGGTTTAGGCTTCGTCTCCATTGAATCGCCTTGCTCTGGATACACTGGTACTTATGTTGCAACCATATTCATAGCGGGTTAGGCGGGTTTAACCCGGCGGGTTACGGGTCCAGAACGGGGCGGGGCTGGCGGGGTTTGAACCGGGCGGGGCGGGTCCCGGGTCCTTATTTTTCTTGGCGGGACGGGTCCCGGGTTTAGCCAAACCCGCCCCAGACCCGCCCCGTTGCCATCTCTACACAAGAGAACACTATAAAATTGTCATGCAGAACATGAATCTGTGTGAAACGAATGGCCTCATAAAAGAACACTATGTGAACAACCCTTACAAAGTTCCAATATTGATCATCATCCTGCTGTTAAATCAAATCTGGTAAATCATAAATCAAATCTTGAAAATTCTGCTGTTACAAGAAGCTCTTCTGAAGACCGTATATACAGACAAGACAACTCTTTAACACAACAAAAACAATATGTATATCATTAGATAATAATATACACACGTGAACGAAAAAATAATTCCTCCCCCATCCCCATCAAAAAATGACAAAACCTAAAAATGTTAAACCAAAATATAGCCTAGGTTATCAGAGGGCCATGGCAGAGACAATAGGCCTAGTGCTCTTGGAAATTCTAGAACAAAACATGAACAACAAGAGCACAGAAGATAACAAGAACAATCTGAAATACGTTCTGATTTCCTGTAGTCCGAGGTCAAGAACCTCCATCTTCTTCCCGTATCTACTTTTCCTGTGCATTAGATATCCGTTAAGGTAGTCATCAATTGATATCCAATTGTCAAAGCTGGATGCAATTGCCTTTGTCTGAAGTCCATCCATCTGCTGCACACCTATACTGAACATCTGGAAGAATGCAGCTGACCAGTCATTGAGAACTCCCTGTCATTCAAAAGATCAACCATGTTGAGTTATTATAGAGAACGGAAGGTAACAAGAAGTTACAGTTGCCTCCTTTCTGATTGTAGTTCGTCTAGAAAACATTAAGGGACTATTACCAAAAACTACCACTAAGGTTTACCCTAGTTACAAAAAAAAAAAATCAGTTATCTTTTTAAATTACAAATACCCCCCTTGAGTTTTGTAATTGTTTTACAAATTAGGCCCCCTCAACAAGTGCTTTCTTTTTTTGTTTGGGGGGGAGGGGGGTGTTACTTGTGATTTTGAAAGATAACGGATTTTATTTAGGTAATTAAGCTAAACTTCTAGGGTATAAAACGTATCATATCAATATAAGAAGCATGTCATGTAGACTGATCCGTGACATACATTGAAGGAGGTGATGTCTATAGGATTGAACATTTTAAAACAGTCTCTCGAGGAGGCTTTAGGATCTCCATAAATCTGCAACGTATACATACAAGGACCATTAGGTGCCAAAACAAACAGGAAATAAATAGTTAGGTGCCAAAACAAACAGGAAATGAAGTGCAACGTGTACATACAAGGACATTAGGTGCCAAAACATACAGGAAATAAAGTGCCCTTAATAATAAGATATTCACTAACCTCAAAGGTAAAAGCCATGGGCACCCTTGCAACATCATACATATAATCCGTCGCTGTCCCATGGGCCAGATACCTATACACGAATAAAAGCAAATAGATTGCACTTAATAATTAGCATAACGAATGGAGGATAAGTTTAACTTGTTATTGCTGACTAAAGACAATGTAGGACTGCAAGTTGTAGGCAGTTCCAAACAATTTGGTAAAACCTAATTAATTTTGATCGGTGGTCCTTGTTCTTCATTTCTAATTTCATTAACAACTCACGACATAGAAGGAATGAAGAAATAGTAAACATGTTTAAAGTAGTACAAACCCGACAGATCCTCCACCAGATCCAATTAAGCAATGATCTTTGAGGTGAAAATGGTTCAACTCTTCAAGCATTGATTTCATTATTTGAGAGGGTATTCCGGCTGGGGTGGTATTTTTGTGATCATACGGCATGAACAAAGCCTAAATATTAGAGTTGACAGTCAACATGAAGGATAAAGATATTCATAAAAGATGCAGAAATAAATAAAGCACGCCAAGTTGCTCACACTGAAATTTAGTCAAACATTTGAAAAGAATATACTTAGGTCAAATACAACCACATAATATTTAGCCAAACATATAGCATAAGAGGGTCAACAAACTGGCTCGTTAAAATGCGCTCAATTTTACAAATTATGGATGACAAACTTAGAAAGCTCAATAACATTAAAAAAAAAGAAAGAATGAACGAAAGGCGTAAAGACTAGTCTTCACATAGTACGAAAAAAAAATAAAAATCGAAAGGCGTAAAGACTTGTCTTCACATAGTACACAACAGATTAGCAATTGATTAGAATGCCAGCCTGTGGCAGTAGAATTAAAAAAGCAACAACTTACCTCCATCCCAGAGTGCACATTAACCCAAATGTGTGGTTCAAATGATACAGACAATTTTCGCATAATTTGAGTCTCAGGCTCGCTGAAAGGAGCAGTCCCAGGATTTTCTTTCGTATGGATCATAATCCTGAGATACATACATAAAGAGATATCTCAGCACGTAATGGCATGAAATGAACATAAACTAAACACACACACAAATCAAATAAAGAGTGTTCCATCCACTAGGTATTCTGGTAAAAGCCACCACACTTTACACAATTTTATGGAGGAAAAAACAGACAAGAGAAAATGCTGATAGAGCAGGAGAGGTTTCACAGAAACTGATTGAAAGAGACCTTCTCCTTTTTGCCCCAATCTACACTCCAATTCCGATTGAGATCAACACCTCTTCCTGAAAGAAACTTAACCTTTAAGCATTTGGCATTTTTGTGATAACCAGTGTCAATTTTACAATCAAAGTCATTAATTATGATACCATTTCTTCTCTCACAAAGCTCTCCATCTTCAACAAGTTTGCGTCCATTCAAATTTTCCATTGGTACAATCTGTAAGAAAGGAAAACTAAAGAAAATTAGTTCTCAACTATCGTGTTTCAGCATAAAAAAGTGCTTCAAAGAAAGGATAACTAAACATGCCAAAGTGCTAGCTATAAAAGTTTCGGAAAGATATATTCATGTGAAGCACAGAGAAAATAAAATATCTCCAATAATTACATATTTCCTCAATTGCCTACATGTGAAGCACATGTAAAGATTCAAGAAAGAACAACTAAATAAAAAATACCTTTATAACAAGCCTATCAAGTGTTCTATTTAAAGAAGAGCGGTCCATGTTAGGCAAAAACTCCTCTTCGCTTAGAATAGAAAGGAGCCGCAACGCTAGCTCAGTTGTAATAAGCTCCCTAGCATGCTGTCCAAAAGTCTGGAATACAAGGAATCATCTGTCAAGAACACCAGCAATAACCAACCTGAGAATTTTTACACTGTTCCAATTTAAAACAGGGTACTGTAATATAAGAACCTGAACCATAACCCAAACCAGAACAGGTTAGGGATGGATTACACCCATAGCTCCTTTTTCTTACTCCAAGAAGCCAATTATAAATGAAGACAATTTGGTAAAGTTAGTATATAAGTACTTACAAGCAGAATCCTAAGCTTTGCCCTATCATCACTCTCTTTCCTATTCCCGGAATAAGTAATTACAGTTATCTCTGCCTTGTAGCCTTTATTCGTACCAGAAATCTTCTCAATCTGTTTAAATCCAAATAATCAAAAAGAGAACTTATACCAAGGACAAAAGCATTAATTAGAACAACGAGAAATAAGAAAATGATACTCACTGAGAGTTTATCTGGGTGACGATGAACCAATGATTCGATTTCCTCCAGTAAAGCTCCGCTGTAAATAATTCAAATAACAATTAAAAATTTCATAAGATGGAAAACTTGAGAATTAATACAATGCCAATGCAAATCAAATATATGATTTTGATGAAATTTATTCTTTGATTAAACAATGTAAAGATAATTGACAAAAAGGTCTGTATACATAAAAGTAGTTTCTTTAGCTCTGGGGTTTCCTCTAAAATCTCAGCAGCTATATACTTCCAATAGATTGTCTCTTTCATGACTACCTCATAGCTAACAATAAAGGGAAAAAGGACAAAACTTCAAGTTTGTCCAGATTCCCATATTATGTGATAAAATAAGAAACATTCATTTGAAATTCCCTAATTGATAATTGAAAGAATGATTCAACTACAAGAAAGCAATTGAATCTGGACCAGTCAACGGTCAGACCCACATTTATTGAGACAGATTTCCTTCTTACGATTAATTCTAACTCAAGCAATGTCTGATAAATTAACAACAATCATACTCGCAAAAAAAAGAAAAAAAAAGATATAGATCAAAATACGCAAAAAAGAAAAATTTACCTGGTATGGTAAAGATCGTGATTGATGGGGGTGATAGCAAGAGCCTGGGTTTCATTAGATTTCCCATAAGCGAAGGAAAATCGATTAGCAAACAGAACGACAGATGCGAAAATCAGGAGATTCGAAAGGGGATTCAGGCGACGGCGAAATCCCATTTAAAACCGGCGATTTATTACGTGAAAAGTGCAGGAATTCTGCTTATTTTTCATCTCATCGTTCGGAAAATTTGGAAGGAGCCTTTTGGATCGGCGATCTTGTGGAAATCGATTCGAGCGGTGCAGAGTTCAAAGTCGACGTTTCTTTTGGGAAGTGCAGAGTTTCTTGTAACGTCGTCAATTTTAACGGCTGTGATGCTGCCGATCTGATTGCGCTTCCAATGTGCGTGTCTGTTTTTTTAGCTGAATTTTTCTCTAGTTTATTTATGTTGTCTTGCCCTATTTCGTGTCTGTGTTGGATCGGACGGTTGCCAGTTGAGAGAAATTAGTGATGACTGGTCAGAAATAGAACAGTGGTCACGCGGAGTTAAAAACAAGGTTGCTAAATTCAATATTTTCCATTCCATTCTCCATTTCTCCTATTTTCACTTCCTATTCGACAAAACTTGATGAATGACACATATAGATAGCGGATGAGATCTTCTATTTCAGGATGGTGTTTCATCTCCTATTCCACCGCATTTAACGATTGTCACGTGTATAAGTTACCATATTAATTTTGGAGCACAAATCACGCCTAAATTGTGGAGATTTAATTTAATATGGTAATTTCTATACACGTGGCAATTATCCGTGCGGTAGAATAGAAGATGATACATTATCCCTGGAATAGAAGATCTCATCCATGTAGATACACTCAAAGAATCAACCACTCATATTTATCTCAATAATATGTCATCCATCCAAGTGATGTGAAAGTTGAATAAGAGAATGAAATAGGACATTTGGTCCCGATCGGGCGGCAGCGTCGCTTAGGAAAACAACTATTTTTTAAATTTGTCATTTTTTTTCCCTATTTTTGGCCGCCTAGACCCGATTTTCGGCTGAGGCGATTTTTTCGGCGATTTGGGCAAAATCGCCTTAGCCTACACTGGTACTAGTAAAAAATAGAGATATAGAGACTAGATCGACATATATATACAAATATCATATATGTATAATATTAATATATACATGTTTTTCGAGTTATTTTTGTAACGCCCATCATTAGCGCCCTCATATAGAGGAAGTAAATCGCGGGTTGGATCTTAGCGGCCCACAAGTTCCATGAAAAATGTCACCGCTGCACACAAGAGGCTAATCCCAATTGCACGCCTCAATGAAAATCGAACCCCACTTTGTCGTTGCCAGCATTGTACTCCTCGGATTGGTCAACTGCCGTGCAATGACCGGGACTATACATGTTTTTATGTTCAAGGCTGTGAAACCACTCGTTCGATGGAGCAGGTAAGCTCGACAACCACTATATTTAGTCATTCTTGAAATTTATGCAGTTAGACTATTCAACAGGAGAGACTAATCCATTAAGCAAGTCATGCAATGATTTGGACTTGAGCTCAATATTGACTTTAATATGTGGACTTTTAACCTATATTGATTCAAACTTTTTAATGGGAAATACATCAATCCCATAACACATCACACCCCTTTAGCACAAAACATTATTGTTGTCAAGAATCTGGAGTTATACCTTAAAGATAGTTGATTGGTGCTGAAAGATTACTAGTAAAAGTTATGTAGTCAATTCTGTTGGAATTGGTTTTTTGAATTGGGTTTTGACCCGATTTTGACCAATTATTTAAGTGGGTTCATTTGTTCAAGTATGAAATAAATGAGATAAACGTCATCTACGCCGCGGGTAGATGAGTTTAGCATTTTGAATTTCTCAAAACCAATGTCGGGTGAATGAGAAATAAATGCTTTAAGTTGGCCACTTAAAATGCTTTTATATATGGAATATAAAAGGGTGGGAATATGGAAAGTCACATCCCACATAGGAAACATATGAATGTTTGGTAGTTAAGAGCTTCACCACTAATAAGTAGTAATCAGTGGAACTCCTTACAGACACCCTACAGTGGACAAGTCAATTTGACTAGCCTTTGGCTAGCTCAAAAAGACCGAGGGACGGTGCGAGCACCGCCGAGCCGGCCCGCACACGCCGTCGCCACATAGTCGCATTGGGCGCACTTTGCACTTCACACGCACGCATCGTCGCGAGGAGCTTGACGACACGTAACGCGATTGATGCGTCTGTTTTTGACGGGCAAGTGGATCGACACGATGTCTGTGCAGTGTGCGAGAAGTGTATGCTAAAGGGTGTGTCCTTGATCGAGACGATCGGGACCATCGATCTGCATAAAAGTCTTGAGAGTTCAAAACACTAAAAAGTTCGAAGTGTCTTGAGAGTTCAAAACACTAAAAAGTTCGAAGTGTCTTGTGATTTGTAGTGTTGCTATCACAAGACGTAAGTTGTTGTATCGTGGGAGTACCATTCGGTATACACCATCCGATTATATCTCCAACAAATTCAACATCCCACTTGTTTTTCTAGTTAACAAGCAGTGACCTCAATCACATATGGCATTCCAATTTGGACTTGTTATGTAAAGGCGATACCGCATCAACAAAGCTTTTACCCTCTTCATAATCCATTCGTGTTAAATAATTAGAGTCCGTCCGGATTTTTGACCTTTTCTTCATAGAAAAATATTTATTAGCCATGTTTTTTCAAAAACATATTTTTTTAGTTCAAATGTCTACTTCACCCTTTTTTTTTTTTTCATTTTAGGGATACATAACTTGGTACCGAGACACGAACTCGGAACAAGTTACATAATTCGTACCAAATTATGTACCACACCAATTTTTGAAAAATGGCCAAATACCTCACAAAAAGAATATATAAAGAGTAAAATCATCAGTTTTTAGTCAAAATGGCTAAAAATAAAAACACGTGTTTTTTTGAAAACACGTAACTATTTTTCATTTTCACAAACATAAGTGACCAATTTGGCCTATTACACAAATAATTATGATTGAAAGTCTATACTCTTTAAGTTTGGACTTGTGTATAAGCTTCATGAACAACAAGGACACTTAGTTGACATCCATTGATTTTTGTTTTTTCAAGGTTAAAATGCTTTTAAACTATGAAACAAGGGGGAAGACAATGTTATCAATCTAAAAAATGCTACCAAGGCATTTAAAAAGAAAACTTCCCATTGGCATTAAAAGATTTTCATCATCTTGAACACTAGGCATCACCATTGCCAATTTTTAGAGGGCTTTGATTTAAAGAAGCACAAGTTTGAAATTCTTGATTGCTTTCTAATATAGCCATTTCTTGTTCATCCAAAGTCACCCAAGCTTCAATTCCATCACCACATCTTCTATCAATCAGAATAGCAAGATTCATAAAAAATGGACCACTTGCATCAATGCTGCTAACCCAAACAGGCTTTCCAAACCCAAAATCAACATCATAGAAACCCAAATTACACCAGCTTGTAAAACCAAAATGATCCACATCTTTACACCCAAATTCTTCAATCTCTTTGAGACACTTGTGCATCGTCTCTGATCCTTCGTCGCCTCGTATTTTCTTCACAAATTCTCCATCGATTTTTGATACACATTTCCTAACCTCATCCACCAACTCCGAATATTCAACATTTTCAGTACATTTCGCTAGCCACCCAAATCAGGTTTCCAATAGACCGTTCGAGAAATCCGAGTGGCCCTTTTTCCCTTTTTCGTAGGTTTACCAAATGTGTAATCAAAGAAGCCTTTTGTAGCCAAATCTCTCTTCAGAAGCCTCCATTGCACATTTCCATATGAAACCGGATACCGTCTCAACACGCGTAGGGCTAATACCGCTTAATCCATTTTTAGCCATATTTTTCAAAGACGCGATTGCTAAGCCATCAAACACAAATCTTTTAGTGACAAAACTCCCTTTCTTGAACAAAGAACCCCACATCTCCATCGATGCATCTTTAAGCCACGAGCCATCGGCAGGGAAAGCAGAGAATGCAGAAAAATCGGGCAAGACGACCTTTTTTCTCTAGCAAAATCAGCCCAACTTTTCAGAAAAGTGCTTAATGCAACTCCATCAAGAATCCTATGTGATATACAAACACCAATTGAAATCCCACCACATTCAAATTCACTTGCTTGAATGTTGGTCACACAATTAGTCCCATTGCTAGTAAGCCCACAAGGGAGAAACTTAGCTATCATTTTAAGATCAGGGGTTTCAAGAAATTCACTTAGGAGGCAATTTTTGACCTTTGCTATTGTAAAACAAGCCCCTTGATCATCACAATCAATGGTGAAATCGTCTTTGATCGTGCCCGCGAGTGGGAAAAACCGCGATAGAGTTTCGGATAGCGATTTTTTCAACTTTTCAAGAATTTCGAAATGGTTTGCATCGTTTTGATTCGGATAGAAGACGACGATTGGAGCGTAGGCAGCTGGAATGAGGTGATCCAATATGGAAAGGTTAAATTCTTTGAGGTGATTTGGAGTTGGAATTGATGGCTTAATTCTCTCAACTGAAATGATTTCTACATCCATGATCATTTTTTTTATGATGGGAAAATTGGAAACAAGAAAGGTTTATAGATATGTGATGGTTGAATATTGTGAGATGAGCAGTTCAATATATGGATGCTTCAAATATTTGTCTTTATTAACAAGGAATCTGTTATGGACAAAGTGGAATATGGTCAACACATGTGTAATAGTGAAAAAGACATTGTTTTTAGCTAACTAAGAAGTTCAAAATTGCCCGGCTGGCTGAAGAATAAAGCCTTCTGCTACATTTTTATCTTTCAAGGTTGTTTGTTTGTAAATTAAGGGAATGACAGTACTTGTTACTGTTTGCCATTTTTTCTCCAGCAAGAATATGCTAATTCTGATAAATCCAGTTCACTTCCACATAGTGGTGTTCATTCGGTTAATCGTTAACCGGAATATCGAAAAATCGAATTAACCAAATTTGCTAATTGGTAAAACCATTAACCGAACCAAAATTATATTTACCGAATTAACCAAACCAAATAATATTTCATTTGATTCGATCGGTTAACCGAATTAACAGAACTTTCTCAAAAATTAAAAATATATGTTTTATATTTAATGATATAAATAAATAGATATACATATATATATAAAGTATAAACGATATATATGATATATAAATATAATTATATATAAAATATATGATTAATATAATAATTCGGTTGATTTCAATTATTCGAACCGAACTAACCGTTAATTGAAAATTTTCAAAATCTTTAACCATTCATGAACTAAAATAACCGAAATCGAATTAAGCGAATTGATTCGATTAACCGTTAACCGAAAAAAACCCAGTTAATTGAACACTCCTACTTCCACGGACGCTTTGGCTGAAAAGGTCAAAACACATGTATATAAAACCATTTTCACTTTTGTATCCTTTTGAAAAACTTGCACTTATTAGAGAACCTACTAGCTAAATTAGCTTATTGCCTTGATTTTGTCTCATTTTGATATTACATGTGAGTGTGGAACCGATTTGTGCTTGCACCTCTATCTTCTGTAGATCACCCGACCGGGTGTGCCCGACGATTTACAGGACCGATCCTGACTTTTTGAAGGTTTGACCAAAAAACGGAGCCCCTATTAAAAGAAAGATACATATAAATATTTTATATATGTACAATTTGAATATGATTTAATAAGAACTACATTTTATATAAATAATATAAAAAACAGACATACATTAAATATGTTAGAACCAGTTACAAAATAATAAGAAACATCAATGCCGTTCGAAGGAAAAAAACATATTTTCTTTTATTTTAATTTCAGAAGATAGATTAATCTTTTTAGTACAATCTTGAAAGCAAAATGTCATTGGTATTTTTATTGTTTATTTTTATTTTTGGGGCCCCTAATAAAAACAACTTGATAAGTTTTGTGTACTTATATATAAAAGCATATGTAAACTTGGGCCCCTCAAATCGGAGCCTTAAGCCGTCGCCTTCAGTAATTACTCTCAGGGCCAGTCCTGCGTATTTATATATTCTTTTTGATCCTATAACTTTATATCGATAAAAAAATATATAAACTTATATAGTTCCAGGTTAATTTGATAATGTTTCTTTTTCAGTACTTAGCTTGTCAATGGCAAGTCATCACAATTAATTATATATGGAGTATAACTGTTAAGACTAGAGGTGAAAATTATTGGAAAAGTGAAGGAAATTGCATATTTGGGTGCGATTTTCTTGGGACCTCGATTGTCTAATGACAAAAGTAAAAGTCGATTCTTGTTCTACTCCATGAGAACATTAAAATCGAGTATTTGTTTGTCCAAAATGGTATTTGAATGAAGGAGAAATTAAAGTTTGAAGTGGAGTATTAGAATTAATTTAAAAGGAGAAACCAAGTGGGGTTGTCTTCTTTTAAAGGTAGGTTTGTCCCACATAGGAAAACAAAGGCTTTGTTGACTAGTTTATATAATGTTATCTTTTAGCAAGGTGTAAGATTATATTGCATAGAGACTCTCTCTACACGCGCCACGCACGCAGGGGTGCAAATCACGGTCCAGGTTGGGCTCGACGAAGACGACCTACGTACATGAATGTCGCACCGAAATCGAGCCACATACATAAATAATTGTTGTGTAACAACAAAATACTAATTTCTCATCCGGTCCTTTGGTCTTCTTTCAACTCTATAAATAGATGAGTTTTAGTACCCATCTAAACACACTCTCCATATTTGCACTCTCTATAAATCGCATATTGTTCTCAGTATTCTTTTTGGCCTCGCCGCATTTTGGTGATAAAGTTGGGCGTAAGTTGGTTCACGGGTAGAAAGATAATCCGGTTTTCCGTAATATCCTCGGAAACACACGTCGAATAGGGGACAACTGTTTTAAAGATAGTGTGTTGAACACACGATTGAGACCATTTTCTCGTTTATTCATTTTCGTAATTTCATTTATTCAAGTTAATTTGTAATTTTATTTCAATTCCGTTTCGATTTTTTGATTATATAAACTTACTTTGTGAAATTTATGCAACAAAAATTTGAGTCATCAGATTGAGTTCATGTTTGGTTTTGAGTTGGTTTAGGTTTAAAATACATTATAAATCAGTAAAATATAAAAAAATTACATGTTTAAGACAAAATTGGTAACATCGTTAGATTCTTGTTAGTTGTGTTCGTATTTTCTCTTAAGAATCGATCGTGTCATCTTTTTGTGTGTCATCTCTAGTTAAGACACACGAACATGCAAGCACTCATAACTAAATTGTATTTCTTACAACTTGCTTAAAAAAGTTGCAATTTGAAATATTTAAAGGGAATAATGAGCAAATAAAAGTTTTTGAAATATTTAAAAGGAATAATGAGCAAATAAAAGTTTTTGAAATATTTAAAAGGAATAATGAGCAAATAAAAGTATATATTTATGAACTTTACTATATTTTTTTCTTGGGCTACTCGCATGGATTCTACATGACTAATGACTACATCACATATCGCTATTATCATTAATCATTAATTAAAAAAGAAAATGAAAGCCTATTGAACTTGTGTTCTACTGTTCTTATATATGTACTCAACCCTAGCACTACTAGGTTGGGCTAGACACAAACATAAATCCAAGGGCCCAACCTAAAAAGTTGCGAATTGAACTTCATCTCATCCTTACATTAATTTCAGGCTCACACAATATAAGATTTTACTCCCGTTGGGCCTCGTAACATCTTTTGCCTTCTCCAAATTAAAAGCCCATTCACTAAAACTAGTCCGACCAAGCCCATAGGATTTATTTTGTACCACCAGTGCGGTCCAAGCCCAAATACAAAAGGCACCAGTAAAAAAGACGCGTGGAAAGCAGATGCCCACAAGTTTTGACCGTTTCCCCACCGCCATTCCTTCACACCGACTTATTCTCCGCGTCAACCAAATCCATCCACCAAAAGGATTTGAATAATAATTTATTCGCTTAACCGACAATGGAAGATCAAATTAATCTCATCCGTCCACTCTTGCTTCCCCGCTTCTATATATAGCTACGCCCTCTCTTTGCACAAACCATCTCGGCCTGAGTGGTATATCTGCCGTTCGGTGGTGTTGTGATTTCTTTTCTTACTTTTGATTGGTGTTCAGTATTTTTTGTCTTATGGTTTTCCATTGATTCCGTGATTTCTTGAATTGGGTGCTCGTTTCTGTGTATGCATGGTGCAATTTGGGCTGGATCTTGAGGAACGGTTAACCAGCTTTTCCCGTTTTAGGAGTCTTCTGGTTGTAAATCTGACTTTGTTTAGCGACGATCGCGGGGTGTAAACGGTTTACGGTTTCTGTGGTTTGTTTAAATCATGTTTTCTTCTTTCGATCTGGTTTCTTGGGCTTATTCCGTATGTGTCTGCAGGCGGAGGGTTTCCGAAAGGAGGTGGAAAAAGGATAATTTTGTTTGTGTCCTGCCGATGATCCTCCTGTTTGGGTTCTTACAGTACCTGGCAATTATGGAAGCCTTGCCGGTTTGATATACTTATTTGCTTCATTCCTCTGCTTATATCTATGGGTGTCGATTCGTAGATATCTATCTCTTGGGTATGGCGATGGGTGATTCCAAAAATTCACAAGTTTTTTTGTCCATGTGCCTCTCTTCCCTGATTTTTGTTGTAGGACTTGTCTTCCTGCGTTGATTTTCAAGAGGTTTTGGACGTCTGATTTCTACTTGTGGTTCTCGGGTTTGATGTATCTATTGCTTCTCTCATCTGTTTATATCTATGGGTGTTGATGCGTAGATATCACTACCCTTTGGGTATGATGATGGGAGATTCCAGAAATTCACAAGTTTTCGTCTGTGTGTCTTTTCCCTGAATTTTGGTGCAGGTCTTGTGCTTCCTGCGTTGGTTTTGCAAGAGATCTTGGACTCCTCATTTCTACTTATTCTGGTTCTTGGGTTTGATATAGTGATTTACTTCTTTTCTATGTTTATGTCTATGGGTGTTTCTCTTGGGTGTGCTGATGGGTGATTCCAAAATTCACAAGTTTCTCGTCCATGTGCCCCTTCCCTTATTTGTGGTGCAGGACTTGTGCTTCCTGCGTAGATTTTCTAAGAGATTTTGGACGTCTGATTTCTACTTACTCTGGTTCTCGGGTTTGGTAGATTTATTTGCTTCTTTTCTCTTCATATCTATGGGTGTGATGCGTAGATATTACTGTTTCTTGGGTATGCTGATGGGTGATTCCAAAAATTCACAAGTTTTCGCCCATGTACCCTTCCCTGAATCTTGGTGCAGGACTTGTGCCTCCTGCGTTGATTTTCAAGAGATTTTGGATGTCTGATTTCTACTAATTCTGGTTCTCGGGTTTGATAAATTTTGCTTCTTTCCTCTCTTTATTTCTATGGCTGTCGATGCATAGATATTATTGTCCCTTGGGTGGGTGATTCAAAAAATTCTCAAGTTTTCGTCTATGTGCCTTTTTCCTGAATTTTGTTGCAGGACTTGTGCTTCCTGCGTTGATTTTCAAGAGATTTTGGCCGTTTGATGTCTGCGTGTTCTGGTTCTCGGGTTTGATATATTTATTTGTATCTTTCCTCTGTTTATATCTATGGGTGTCGATGGATAGATGTTACTATCTCTTGGGATGCTGATGGGTGATTCTAAAAAATTCACAAGTTTCTGGTCATGTTCCTCTTCCCTAATTTTTGGTGCAGGACTTGTGCTTCCTGCGTTGATTTTCGAGAGATTTTGGACTTCTGATTTCTGTTTATTCTGGACCGGGTTTGATAGATTTATTTGCTTCTTTCCTCCGTTTATATCTATGGGTGTCAATGCGTAGATATTACTGTCCCTTGGGTGATTCCAAAAATTCAAGTTTTCGTCCATGTGCCTTTTCCCTGATTTTTGGTGCAGGACTTGTGCATCCTGCGGTGTTTTTAAAGATATTTTGGATGTCTGATTTCTACTTGTTCCGGTACTCGGGTTTGATATATTTATTTGCTTCTTTCATCTGTTTCTGTCTATGTTGATGCGTGGATATTACTTTCCCTTGGGTATGCCGTATGCTGATGGGTGATTCCAGAAATTCACAAGTTTTTCGTCTATGTGCCTTTCCCCTGAATTTTGGTGCAGGACTGCCTTGATTTTCAGGAAATTTTGGACTTCTGACTTCTACTTCTGTTTCTCGGGTTTTATATATTTATTTGCTTCTTTCATCTATTTATGTCTATGTGAATGCGTGGATTGTACTATCCCTTGGGTGTGCTGGTGGGTGATTGCAGAAATTCACAAGTTTTCATCTATGTGCTTTTCCCCTGAATTTTGGTGCAGGACTTGTGCTTCCTGCCTTGATTTTTAGGAGATTTTGGACTTCTGGCTTCTATTTATTCTGGTTCTCGGGTTTGATATGTTTTTTTGCTTCTTTCATCTGTTTATGTCTATGTGAACGCGTGGATTTTACTATCCCTTGGGTATGCTGATGGGAGATTCTAGAAATTCCCAAGTTTTCGTCTATGTGCCTTTCCCTAATTTTTTGTGCAAGACTTGTGAAGCCTTGATTTTCAAGAGATTTTGGACTTCTGATTTTTGATTAGGTGGTTTCTCGATTATCTTGGCCCGTTCAGCCTAATTATTTTCTGGTATAATCCTTAATCGTACTCGTTTTTCATATTGGCATTGAGTAGCATAATGTGCATAAGCAGTGTGATAATATATGATGAGGAGAAAACATGAAATTGGTAAACAGTAAAGGAGGGTAATATCTAATCATACCTGAAGCTTGTTTTGTTTTTATTGTGGTACGAGTTTGTGGCCTATTTCCTCCTTAATGAAACAACTGGTTGGTCGCTAGGGTCTAGGCGGTAAAACTGTCTTGTAGAAAGGAGAAGGAACCATGTGAAGAACGTATAGTTCATGAAACCTCTGCATATAGAACAATCATTGTTACTCAAGATATATGTTAATCTGAATCTTGGCCTGTTCTGCCTAATTATTTCCTGGTATAATCCTTAATCGTTGTGTTTTTCATATCAGCATTGAATAGTATAATGCGGAGATGCAGTGTGATATTGAATGATGAGGAGAAAACATGAAATAGGTAAAACATTAAAGGAGGGTAATCGTGCCTGAAGCTTTTATTGTTTTTATTGTGGACTTTATGCGATTTTATGGCCTATTTTGTTCTTAAATGAAATAACTGGTTGGTCTAGGGTGTAGGCAGTAAAAATGTCTTGTAGAAAGGAGAAGGAACCACGGGAAAATATATTGTTCATGAGAGCTTTGTGCATATAGAACAATCATTATTGCTCAAAATATATGTTAATCTGTTGTCTATCATATCTTTGCATCATGTCTTCTCTTTTCCATTTCTTAATCTCATATGTAGTTTAGTCGTGGCTATTTTGGATCTATATATATCCGTATACATTTATATATATATATATATATATATATATATCTGTGTACATGTAGACATGTATTTATACCATTGTTGATTAATCGGTAGTACTATATTCTTTATTTTTTTTTTAAAAGTTCTCTTAATTTTTTTAGTTCTACTCATTTTCAGGTTTTACAGATTTATATGATTGAAATTGTGGATAGGTGTGATCTCTGTATGTTTTTCATACTCTTAGTTATTCTAATTCATGCGTTTTTTGTCACTCTTGTTTCATTCTTAGCTCCTCTTGGTTTGAGTTTCCAGTTTGTGTCTTTATCTCCTTTTCATATTTGATATTGAGACTGGTGTGGTGTCTAAATCTTCTATGACAACTGACGGTGGATTAAGTCTCTGATTCTTCTTAGTCTTCTATTTTGATCAGCATTGTCGATTGGTTATGTGGATTATCCTTGCCGGTGGAGGTGATTTTTATGCTGAGCTTTGTAGCGATTGCTTGGTCTTCGTCTAATGCAATTGCAACTGATGTGTTTCAGATGCTCCCATTTATTGTGTTGGAACTCGTGCATTATTTGTTTTCCTCCATCTCTCTTTTTTTATGTGGTTTTTCCAATTGCTTATTGTTACGGTCTTCTATTTCAGAGTCCCAAGTTCTGTTGCCGTTTTCGATTGGTGGTTTCTTCACCACAAAAAGTTTCTGGTGTGATGGGTTTGTTTGCCTTTACTTCATGAGTCAGTTATTTTGGCTGCAAGCGTGGATGTGATGTGTCCATTTTGCATGACCGAATGATAGGAAATTTTGAAGACACATATTTTCACTAAAGGTGGTCTTTTTTGAGATGCTTATTTGGAGTCCTGTGTACCAGCTGCTGTGACCTGCTGTTTGCTTATTGTTATGCTCCCAACTTCAGAAATCCATTTATGATGGTGGCTTTGGTTGGTGGCGACTTGATTAGGAAGCATATCTGGTTTGATGGGCTTTTTTGTCTTCTTCCACTTCATTACTTACTCAGTTTAAGCATAGATGCTATCATTTTGGCCTCATACCATGATACGAGATTTTAAGAATTATGGTTTCAATGGTCATTGGGAGATGAAAAATTCAATGGTTTGCTGAGCTTTTGGATGAAGATGCTTGCTAAATAACATGATGAAGGGTGAATACTGGCTTTCAAGTTTGTCTATGTTGTTTGCTAGTTCTTATTTTGTTCCATTTTGTGCCGTTGTTTTTTGACATGTGACTTACAGTGGGGAGTACGTCAGGTTTGGCGGGCATAGTTCCATCAGTTCTTTTGGCTTTAAGCATAAATGTGTTCGTGTTTTAAAAGAATTGATGGTTTCTCAGTGATCAAGGTAGACATGATATCCAATAGTTTGCGAACGTCTTGGGTAAAAGATGCGAACATATATTGGAGGCTTTGAGACTTCTCTCTTTTTCTGACCTGCTTTCACCATGTGCTTATTGCTGTGTTCTTCCACTTTTAGGCGCCAGAGTCCAGTGGTTTTTGATTGGTGGTGATTTCATGAAAATATAGTTGTGGTTTGATGGGATTGTATTTCAGTTTACTTCATTACCAATACATTTTCTTGGCTGCAAGCATAGAAGTGAGATATCTTTTTTTGCCTCATCCATTGACAGGAAACCCGAAGAATCTATGGCTTTCACTTAATCAGGGCTGATAGTTTAGTGGCCTGCTGAAACTGTTGGTTGGAAGATGCTCCTAATTGGTGCAGGGTTCAAAATTCCAGTTTTTTTCAGCCATTCTTTTGGCCTGCTTTTCTTTTGCTTACTGTTCTGTTCTTACATTTTCTGAAGGTCTGAGTTTGGTGGCTTTTGACTGGTGACTTCATTATCTTTTCATGAGAGTCAAAAGAGGCGTGTGCAAAGGGTGTGTAAACTTGTGGAAAACTGAACCCACAATTATTGACCATTCTGATGCCGCTATGTTATTACACCGACTTCTACTCCGTGTCACCAAACTAACGAACAAATTTGGATAATAATTTGATTCTCGAGACTGATAAAGGCCACTCAAACTAATCTCATCCGTCCACTCTCGCAACTTGTATCTATACATACGCCTTCCCTCTGAATGTTCCATGTCGGATTCATACTATTCTAGCCATTGGGTAGTGGTGGTTTTTTTTTTAATGATTGCTATTTAATATTTGTCCTCAATCTTCCCTCAAGTCCATGATTTTTTGGATTTTCATTTTTTGTGATTGTATGGTGCAGTTGGATTGATTCTTGACTAATTACGAATTGGCAGATCAGCTTGTCCGCTTTCTGAGTATTTTTACCATGATTCTTTCTTTGGGTGATTTTGATTCGGCGAGTTGATTTCTAGTGGTGGCCCGTGACAGTCAGTTTTTTTTTAATTTTTGGTTTGTTTACATCTCTTCTACCAATATGTGGTTCTTGGGTCGGTTTGTCTGCAGGCGGAGGATTTCTAGGGAGTATTCGTAGCCCGGCAAAAGGGATTATTTTGTTTGTGTAATTACCAATTCTTCTTCCTCGTTGGGGTCTGACAGTACTTGGCTATTCTTGGAAGTGTTGCGGTTTTGCTGAAAACTTCTTTCTTCTGTTTATATATTTATGGAGATAGATGAGTATATGTTACTATTCCTTGGTAAGAAGCTGATGTGAGATCCAAAGATTCACAAGTTTCCCCGTATATGTTTTTCCCTAACTTTGACAGGAGTTGAGTTTCCCTATGTGGCCTTGATTTTCAAGCGGTTTTGGACTTAGTGATACATACGTCTTCCAGTTCTTGGGTTCCAATTTAATGGATACTTGAGAATCTTGACTTGTTCTGCCAAATTCATCTCTGGTATGATTTTGATTTAATTGTACTCTTTATTTTCATATATGCTCTTCTCGACCATGGTATTAAATTGCAGAATGCCAGGAAGAATTGCTGGTGTGGTGTCTTGTCTGGTAACATTTTTGGTGCTTCCAGTGTGTGGTACATATAGAAAAAGAAACGCTTCTATTTAGTATATGTCTTCGCCACATACCATGGTAGGAGATCTTAAGAATCATGGTTTAACTGGTTGCAGGAAGATCAAAGAATCAGAAATTTGCTGAGATGTTGGATAAAGATGCTTGAATAAATATTGTGACAAAGCGGTAGATCTTGGTCATCTATGTTGTCAACTTATTATTCTTATGCTCTTCCGTCATTTGCAGTTATGGTAGTTCTTGATTAGTGTGACTTTATTGGGGAGTAGTTTAGGTTTGATGGGCCTATTACCTTTTTACGTCTTTTAAATCAGTTTTTTAGCTTTAAGCATTGATCTGCTTGTGATCTTAATTTGCATTGACAGGGTAGATGGTAGGTCCAGTAATTTGCTAAGGTGTTGGACAAGACGCGCACATTAATATTGTGACTGAGAGGCCTAGAAACTGGTTTTTCATGTTCTATCTTATCTTGATTTGATTTCACATGTGCTTTTTAGTAATGTATTTCCGTTTTTAGAAGTCCGGCTTTGGTTTCCCAAGCATAGAAGTGAGATATGTTTCTTTGCCTCCAATGACAGGAAAGGAAATTCGAAAATCCATGGGTTCATTGGTCACGATTGATGGAGTGTTCAGCAAACTGTTAGAATTTTGATTGGCGGCGACTTCATTATTGATCTAATTGTTTTACTTTTAATTCACTAGATTCAGTTTCTGCTTGTAAGAATAGATTTGAGATATCATTTTATGCTTCATTCAATAACAGAACTCTTGGGAATTTCCACTGTCAAGGTAGATGGAAGGGTCCAGTGGTCCGCTAAGGTGTTGAGTGCAAGATGGTCATTAACAGTGTGATGAGGGTGTAGAACATTGTTTTCTCTCCTATTCTTTTGCCCAGCTATTTTGTTGGTTTTGCAGTCTTTTTTAAGCTCACCTTCAGCACTGCTGAACTAATCTTTTATTTGCAGAGGTGTGAAACTAGAGTTCATTTGGAATCGTTGGCCTCGTATAATTCGCCCAGGATTGGTACTAAATATATAGACCTGATGGTAATTAACTTTTTTGTGTTGTGTTAGTAGTTATTAGCTCACTGGTTGTCTCTAATCGTCAACTCTTTCGTTGTGGCCAGATGAACATAAGGCTTTTGATGTCTACTGGTACATCTGATGTTGTAGTATTGTCTTTCCATCCTGTTTCTTTTGTCTAGCGCTATTTATTGCATTCATCTAATTCTAGTGTTGTGCAATTCTTTCACTTTTTGTAAGTTGTACACCATTTCAGGATATATCAGAGTTTCTAGTACCAATATTGTGGGTGCCTATGGATGGCTTGTCATATCCTAACTACCTAGATATGTTTTCCACCCATTCATTCTCATTCTTACTTTTATTCACTGATGAATGATTCTTGTTGGTTCTGATTTTTTATTATTTTGGTTCTGTCTTCATCCCTTGTCTGCTTGATGTGTGGTTCATAATATAGATTTTGAGCTTATTTGATGGGCTGCCTTTGATCTTCTTGATTCAGTGGTAAGTTTCTAGATTGCAGTGTAAGTATTAGGATGTGTTGTTTGTGCGTATTTTTATTCCGATAAAATGGGTTGCTTTACATATTTTAGGTAATCTCGAGACTCTTGGGTAAGAGAGTTTTGGATCCTTTAATTTTTTAGGGCAATGGTTCAGATGGTTCTTGGCGTTGGGTTTATTCGGTTACTTCTCTGCCTCTGTATTAAGATGTAGAATTTTTCACTTTGATTCCTCATTCTCTTTTGACCCACCTTTGCAGTCCGCGCACTGTGGTGTCCTAGTTTGTCAGAAGTCTGGTTGTGGTGGTTTCAAGTTATGGTGATTCATGGTTGAGCGTAGATGGGACACCTTTTTTGCCTCACCTAATGATAGGATATATTAATGACTCATTGTTTCATTTATCAAAGCGCATGGTTAGGAAGCAGTTTGGTGGTAGTTAGATGTTGGATAATGGTAAATATATCGCAATATGATTTTCATGCGTCTGTTCAAGCATACTTGTCAATTTATTGGGGTTCCGGTAATTGGTTCTCTTGCTGATGATCTTTCTTGCTGATGACGAGGGCCTTCGGAGGCAAAAGTTAACTTGTCTTCTGCGAATTTGCTTAGAGTTTGCGATGATTATGCTTTCTTCGTCTTGAGTGCAGCTTTGGTTTTCAGAATGCAGTTTTGTAGGTGGTGCACTGGTAAAGCATTCAGTTGTTTGCTAAGGTGCTGGGGTCCAAGTCAATGTGAAGAACTTGATTTGTTTGTCATTCTTGTCTTAGATATGGTGGTGCACAATTTTGCAGAAGTTGGACCTATAACGGGGGATGTCATGCCGCAGATGTTTTTTTCCGTATTTCCTTTTATATAGTGGATGTTCATTCAATTCTGCCTATTCCCCCTGGGGCAGGCGACCTCTTCTCTACTTGCAGATACATTCAGGTTCTTACACAATGTCAGATTTGTTGTGCCTCAGCCTATGTGGGGTGACTTAAAATGTGATGATTTGGAGAAGGGTGTGGATTTGTATAATAGGCATGTGCTGGTAATATGACAACTTCACATATTATGTCGTACTCTATCCTTTGTTTATTTTGTGCAAGTCGGGGGTGTCTACTGCAGTCAGTTCTCCTCATGCCTTTTTTAAGTGGTGCAAGCTGATATTTTTGCAAGGATCCGTTCCTCAGATATCTACTTGTGACATGTAAGTCTTAGCTCTCTTGATTTTTCATAGAACTGCAACATAGTTTGCATGCTCACAAAAATTCCTTAAGAACTCAAATCTAACAACAAAAACAACTCATGTTTAATGTGAATTAAATTGAAAGCTAAAGTTATCAATTATTTACTCTTAGACAAATCATCTTTCTTGATAATATCAAGCATCCTCTAGTTATCTCTTGCGTTTTTATCTATTGATAAATTGCATCTTAAACTTATTTCTCTTTTCTCACTAACATTTTGCAAGCTAAAAGGTTAACAAAGTCTTTGATTCCAAAAGGTTCCGCTAATGACATGCTTATTATATATTTTCATCCAATGAATGACCTATTTGTGAATCTGTATATACTTAACCGTTATGTTTACTCTCTTAATGACAGAATTATTCAATCATCCTGTAGATGGTTTACTCTCTTAATGACAGAATTATTCAATCATCCTGTAGATGACAACCATAACTACAATGCACACTCACTTTATAGGAAGGATTTAAAGGCTCATATACAAATAATATGATTTTTGTATTTGGAATTAGTAAATCGTTGGTTGGTCTCACTATATTTATGGCCCATGTTAAGTATGTAGTTTGTCGTATGCTCTTTTAAGATCATCTCACTTCTGTGCAAGATGAGTAGCAAATCTTATGTTATCGTAGTTTTTGCTCTTTGTCAGCTCTCTATCAAGACGATGCTATGCATGTGTCGACCCGGGCACGGATCACTTATCATAACAAGTTGAGGGTGTGTTTTGGCATGTTTGCAGTTCTCTTCTGGTTGAGAATACCTCTTGAGAAGATGCAGTTAGTGAAGATTAAGAGTTCATTGCTATTGTATGATCCCATTTGCTTTCTCCGGTTGGTTCAATCCGCCTCCTTTAGATTTGAATAATATCATGTCGTGTGGGTTCTTCAGTTCTCAGAACATTGTAGTTATATTTCAGTTGGGGTGGGCTCCGTGTTCAAGTTTTTTGGTTTGTGAAAATGTCTCTTTTTTTTTTGGTTTGGTCATATATTTGAAAAAGGACATCTACGAGGAATAGGGCTCTTGGGTCATTCTAATGTATTATGCACTCTCTCCGGAATTTTCGTTGCGTTCTCTGAGTATTATATCTATACATATATTTGGGTATGGTTACTTTGCAAATATGACTGTGTGATCCACATGGGTTGAGATTCTGGTGGAGATAACTGAAAATGCATGCTGTAAATGCTGATATTGCTGAAGTGTATTAGCCAGTACTGGATTAGTGTTGACTTTTTGCCGATATGTATTTTTTTCGCAGTTTGTTTCTGCTTAGTTTTTATGCCTTCGAGCTGATTGTGGGTTTCTTTTACTGGTAGGGGTACCACCCTTTGTCCTATCTCAGTAAGCCTTGGGTAGTAGGTGGGTGAGAGTAGGGGTGGTGGTGTTAGTGCCTGCGATGTTCTTATATTATAATGTTGGAGTTTGCCTTTTCGGAGTCTGACTTTAAACCCTCCATATACTCATCAAGTCCTCCATAAATTCATCATCTGCCTTGTGTATGCTAATATCATACGGAGTTGAAGTTTCTTCCTGGCCTCCACAGTTTGTATTTCTCTGCTGCCTCCATTGTGTTGTTGTTGTTGCTTAGTGTATAATAGCTTCGATTTGATTGGACTTCATGTGTTGACAGTAATGTCGGTTCACTTCTGCAATTGTTCCTGGCTTCTGTTGTCCGTGGTTTTGACTTCTATAGTTGGTCTTATGCGTTATTGGTGGCATATTTGGACATGGTCGCAAACAAGTTGTGTTCGTGTGATTTTTGGACCCCGTGACACAAATGGTTGAAAAAAATCTAAGAATAATATTATGGTATATTTTCCAATTTGTTGTAAATTGAAATTGACATTATCTTTTTTTTTTTTTTTTGAATGGGTTGATTTAAGAAATGATATTCGTGGCAGGGAAGTTCAGCGTATGATGCCTGTGGGTAGATCATTTCCCCCCCCCCCCTTTTTTATTTTAAGTTGGTTGATGATATATATTACAGAATCTATATCTTCAGTTTCGCACATGGATGGACAATGACACTACTGAAAAACATTTGTCAAGATAATTTAAAGATGGAAACCGTGGAATTACATTTTTCCTATATTTTTGAAATTTCCAGTTATCCATGGTGCAAAAAGTTTTTCAAAGTATGATATATTTGCATATGCTCATAAACATCTTTTAGTATCAATTCTTATTTGCGTTGAGAATCATAAGACGGTATCCGTATTGAACTACGGCCCCAACATTCTCAGTACTGTGTTGAGACTTTAATACTATGGAAATTTGTGCATACTTGAAATTCATTTCTTTTGCAGCATGTGTTCTGGGGGAGTGAGGGAAGGGGGTGGAGGCAAACAGAGGATAAATGGAAGAATGGCGGATTTAATTCTTTAAAATGAGCACAAAACTGGTTTTCATTCTCTCATATTGTGTGATTTCAGTAAGTTCACCCTGTTCTTTGGATATCTACTTTTCACTAGCCTCCATGAACCTGATTAGTGGTTAGCTTATGTCACGTTCTAATTATACCTTGCTTCACTAGTAAGTTCACACGGTTTCAGTCAAATCCGTTGGGTGTGTCCAGTAGCGGCTTCTTCTTAGGACCTAAGCTGTGATAATCTCTATGACTCAGTTAAAACAAGGATCCTTGAATTTTAAAGGACTAGGAACCTTTTAGGTGTATGTGTGTGGTTCAAGAGAATACAGATTTTTTGGTGTATGTGAAACCTATTTTTCTTTCTGGTGCAAGTAAATATCCACTTTGCGTTTTTGGTTTGACGTGAGCACACTTCTTGAGTCCCGGGATTAGAAAACCAGTCGGACATTCTTAGATGTGACTGTTCTCTCTTTTCCTTTGATCCTGTTACTTTTAACTCCCATTTTTCTGTGAAATGTTCTCGTCCTGCTTATCATTGGAGATGTTCCTACTTTGTTGCTGGAACTGCATGATGTCCGTGTCTACGTGCTTGTGTGAATATATATATATATATACACACACACATACATTTCGTGTCTAAGTGGTCAGAAAATTACCATGTATGCTAATTAGCCGATGTGTACTTGTATGCTGTCTGTTTTAGTTTCACTTGTAGGAAATTAGGATTTACTCGTGTAACTCTGCCTGTGTTGCAAGTTTGCTCAACACAGCCGGTCCCAAGCCCGGGAAAAAGAGGAGGGATCGAGACTAGATGGTCGAGTTCTGATATCTAAAGACTGATATTTATGTTCTGCTCGAACTTGAAGCAATTTGTTGATGTTTAGGCATTGTCCACATCTTGCAGGTAAGGAATAGATATCATATGTTTGTTAGTGTTTTTGTATTTAGAATATATGTTTATTACTATTTGAAGTGTCAAATGTATTTGTTCTATCTGTGTTCTCCAACTTTTCGTTTAATTTCTTTTCATCCCATAGAAAATATTTTGAGCTTAATAGACTAAACGTTATTCATGTTCTGTTAAATCAAATATAATTTTGTTTCTACACATTAATAGAAATTCAGCAATTAGGATGGGGAGCGATGTTGAAAATGCCGCGCTTGGATATTCGAAAATTTGCTGCGATCGATTGAGTGTACATGCTGAGATGGTTTTTTTTTTTTTTGAGGAAATACAGGCTGAGATGTTGAGTGATGAACGTACCTTTGAGTGATGAACGTACCTTTTTTTTGTCTCTTTTTATCAAACGACAATGCAGCAAAGTTTTTGAGTTCGTTCTGTTCAATCTTATTTTTGTGTTTCTAATGTTATGAGGATAAAATCTTTTTTTTTTTTTGGGATTTTTCCCTTGTTTACATTTTCAATTTATTTTTATGTTTCTACATGTTTGAGAAACCTTTTTTAGAGGTTTTTTTCCAAGAATATGCTAGATTAATGTTGATTATAAATGTTGGGAAACTAAAATGTGTTCATTTCATAACCTTTCGTAAGTCCAAGCGCTACGATAATCTAGAGGGGGTGAATAGATTATCTCCATCTTTCGATTTCGCCTCTTTTTCGAATTAAATGCTCAAGACAATAAAGAAGGTGCGGAATGTAAACAACACACGTCGATTTAAAGAGGTTCAACCCACCTGGCCTAATCCTCTACCACCCCAAAGATATCCAGGGATGGATTTGAAAAGAAAAAGAATTTTATTAATTACCAAAATTAATACAAATTCAACTTACAACACCTTCAAGAAAGCACCACACTCTTCTTCAACACCACATTTGGAGATTACCACAATCTCCCTTTCAAGATTACCACAATCTTCCTTCAACGGCACCTTGTGAAGATTACCACAATCTTCAACCTGAAGAATACCAAATTCTTCAACACCTCAATAAGAAGATTACCACAATCTTCTACACCTATCACCTAGATCATCCAAGTGTGCTCTTACCACAAGAACACTCACAAGGATATCTTGTGTTTGAATGATAACCAAAAATCAAGATTACAACTCAATAATGAATAATACAATTTGAGTGCAAAGTGTAATCAAGAATAGCCTAGACCTCAAAGATGTGAAAGTGATAAGCTAGGCAATTTTACAACAAGAATAATGACTATGAAAGACCAAGTGTTTGCTTGAAGTGTATCTTGTTGTGTTGTATCTCAATTGTTGTGTTGGTTGCTCCAAAACTTCCTCTATTTATAGGAGATGATTGATCAAGCATAGGCTCCTCTTGGGGATTGAAAATCTCTGAGAAAAATACAATTAAAATCAAGAATATAGTTTGTTAGAAATCAATCCCACAATTTAAGGAAATGTGTCTCATTTGTCAAACGGTCATATTTTTTTTGTCAATACATAGGGCGGCCGGGCCGCACGAGAGATAAGAGAAAAGAGAACACTTTGAAAATTACAACAGGATACCTGGCCGACGTGAGCGGACCTGGCCGACCCTGTTTCAACCGGTCCCCCCTAAACAATAAAACGAAGGGTTAGAGTCTGTTTCAAAAAAGAAACTTGCAGTGGTCGGCCGATCATTGGGCGGCCGACCGCCGACCGATCGACGCCCGATGCGGCCGGTCGACCGCTTGCTTTTTTTTCTTCCGTCTCATTTTCTGTTTCTAAAAACATCTTCAGTGCGGGTTGCCCTATAGCGACCAGGTCGACCACGAGCAAATATTGTCCAATTTTTGTCGAAAATAAAACTCAAGAAATACTCAAAATTTAGTAAAAACATTTTAAACCGATCGGAAGTATTAGGACAACATTTAGAAACATCGTTTGAGAGTGAAAACCCAATAACGTAAAATCATTAAAAGCGTTGTCCAATTTAGACGAAAATAAACTTTGAGAAAATACTCCAGGAAAATATTAAAATCATTTTAAATCATTTAGGAGTATTTGGACAACCTTTAAAAACATTGTTTTGGTGATAAAATAAAATCATCAAAATTAAGATAAAAACATGTATCAAACAATCTCCCCTTTTTGATGATTACAAACCAAAACAATTTTTACACAAACTAAGAGAGCAATTTTAGAAATGATTTTTCAGGTAAAAACATTTGACCGTTTGGAAGCAACCAAAATTTCCAAAAATATTAAAGCAACCAAGTAGGAGTAAATATTTTCAATAATAAGCACAAGCTCCCCTATCCACAAGACATCAAGAATAATGTAAGAGCAATAATCCATAAGCTAAAAGCTTAGCTTTTACAATTTGTTCAAGAGCTTATAAGCTCCCCTGTCACAAAACAACATTAAACAATAATATAGGTCCATCAAGCAACAATTGGACTAAAAATAAATCACAACTTATGGCTTTTATGAGCCATAGCTTATAGCTTTTATCATGAGCTTTTATTAGCTTCTTTGAGCTAACGAGCCAATTTCCTGTTTCTCCCCCTTTGGAATCATCAAAAAGAATGTTAGGATGATAGAAACATCATAGAAGTATATCAAAGTGCGCCAAAGAAATGGTTTATCAACCATTGAGCAATTTAGGCTTAAAAACTAAGGAAAATGGGAGAAATGTATCATGAAGAGTTCATACGCTCGTTTTATTTCCCAAAACATGATCTCAATGAGTATAGAAGACTTTTGGAAGCGAGAGAATCATGTAGAAGTTGAAATTTTCATAGCGACATTTTAACAAACACTTTGTGTGCGTGAAAAATAGAAGAGGTTGTATATAACCTTTGTAAATGGTTCAAGCCAAAAAATTTTCATATCATCAATCAACCTCATTTCAAAGCTCAAAAAAATCATATGCACCATATGCAATAATTTGTTCATCAATTAAGAAGCTCAAAGTAGATTCTCAAGGGTTCAACCCAATTGAGATAAGCTAAGAATGATCAAGGCATTACAAATGCAAACAATTAGAGCATCCATCAAGTAATAAGTCATGCTTTCAACAATACATGTATCAAATGTCCCAACATATCCAACTAAGCAAAATGATCAACGCAATAAAAGAAGCACTTTTACCATCAAGTACTTCATACCAATTATCAAACAATGCTTTAGAGTATTTTTACCATCAAATACTCCATCAAAAATCATGATCATCCACAAGTCATTATCAACTTGCAATATTAACCCTTTTAAGAAAAACAAGCAAATATCATTAGTACAAATGAGTTTTACAAAAATTCATCAAAATACAAAACATCATTAATGAAAATGCTAGAAAGTAAAGGGGTGGGGTAACATCATTCCTCATCCAGGAGAAGCAAGATCCAGGGAATAAAGTCCTTGATGAATTTCTTTAACTTGCCGATAGACTTTTGCATTTTAGAGGTCTTTTGCTCCAAAGCCTCATACCTCGTCTCATGAAAAGCCCTCATCTCATCAAATTCGGCTTGAGTATACCTCCTAAGGCGGTTGAGCACAGGTATTACCCTCCGGATTGCTCGGTTCGCCTTCTTCCACCAATCTTGCGCCCGGCGTCATCAAAGATGTCATTAGGATCGGGGGACTCTTGACCTCGCCTCTAGCCATTTTGGTAGGTCGGATGTCCATATTCTTGCAAGATCGTGACTATTTGGGTGATATTATCAATGTCAAGTCATTTTGAAAAACTTCCGAGTTAAACTCCGACGAAGGAAGTCCCGATGAATAAGAAGTTTACAAATCCAATTTCCCATTACCAACTTCTTATTACCTCGAGTAATGGACTCGATAAGACATTGAATAAGTATGGCACCAAAGTTAAGTGGTTCCTCCTAGCAATCTTATAAGTCAAAAAGTAATCCATATTGCTAGGCATCTTTCCCGACTTACCACAAATGCAATATGCAACAATGACCGATAAAATGCGATGCTCAAGTGTCATTGCCAACAAAGAATACTTAGGCCATACTCCCAAATACGTCTTGACTTCTTTCATCGACACCCCCAACATTTCATCATTCCAAGTCCCACAAGAGAAATAATCCCAACCACCTTCTCTAACATGTAAAAGCGGCAAATATCATTGGGAGTCCATCTAAAATGACGACCCTTTATAAGCGAATTAACGGCAATCGGCTTTCTATCATTATCATATTCGACCCACATATTGGCATAAAAGAGTTGGATAATATCATCATCATACAACACATAAGCATGTTCCCATAAATACATCCAACCTTGCTCCTCAAAAATCCTCTAATCGTAGGATACTCATTCGTAAATGAACTAAAACAACACATTTTAGTCCGAGCAATCGACTTTCCTCCCATTCCCGAGTCCTCGTAATACCATTCCGCATATTTATGAATGAAATTAAGAACATTGTGGGAATTAGGGGCTTGAGTAACAAAGGATTTTTACCTTTCGCCCAACGGCAATTTTGGAGCGAAATCGTTCGCGTAGCTCGGTAATTTGGGCCCGAGAGAGAATGGGATTTTGAACATCATCACCTTCTTGAGCCACGTTTCTTTGAGCGGCTCGAATATCCTTTGTTCGGCTTCCTCTTGCCGATTTTGACGAACCCTCTCCGCCTTCTACGCTTGGAGATGGGATTTCGACCAGTGGAATTCTTTGGAGGAGCCATATATGTAAGATTCTTGTGAGAAAGAGAAGATTAGCAACAAGAATCGTGAAAAATGACGAAGAATTGAAGATTATGAAGAAAAAAAAAAAATGCGCATTTGAAACAAGGGTTTGGGGGAATTTTCTTCTTTCATACATTGCGAAATGTAGAATGTAACGTTATAAGTGAAAAATAACCCTGGGCGACCGGTCGAGGTGGGGTGCGGCCGGTCGAGGTGCGGGGGACGGCCGCCCTCGCTTATGACCCCCGGAGGTGATTTTTCTTTCTCCCAGATTTTTCCAAAATTCGATTTTCCACCCCAAAAGTTTTAAAACTTTGCAAAAATATAATTTTGGACTATGTCCAACAAATATGGGTTTTGGGAAAAACATATAAATGATAAAATCGAGACTAAACACGTAGTGCCTTTTAAAAGAAAATATTTGCAAGTTCAATTTGGGGCACTTAAGGGGTCAAAATGAAATATCTTGAAAGATATGTGCATAATATCGAGTTTAAAGAAAAATACGAGTAGACATACCTCGATGGTTTAAGAAACTTGATGACGTAATAGCCAATGAGTATGAAATATGTATCCTACACAATTCTTAGACAACATTTTCATAGAAAATTCAAGTGTAAGCAAATAATATGAGATAACAAAAAAGAACTTATGCTATAAGATTTCATAAGAGATAATAAGCCACATAAGTCTAATGAAAATGCTCAAGAGGTTTTTGAAAAACATGCAAGGTCTCTTTTAAAAATATTGAAACTCATAAATATATAATGAAAACTTGAATATACATTTTGCAATTTAGACAGAAAATAAAATGCATATACAAATGGGGAGATACGGTTTACCAATTATGCCGTTTCCATGGGTTGTGCCGTTCCCATTGTTGATGATGATATCTTCCCATTTGGAAGTCACTTTGTTGATGATGACTTCCCTTGATTACTCCATTTCCAAGGTTTGTTACCTTCCCATGGTTGATGGTTTTTCTTCTTTGAAAATCATCTTGTTGATGATGTCTTTGCCATTTCAAGGATTGTGTTTTTCCCATTTTTGATTATATGCTCTTCTTGGAAATTGGCTTTGTTGAGAGTAGTTCCTTCTTTGATCAAATGAAACGTTCATTTGATGTTTTCTTGGTGGCATGAATTTTCTCCGATTTTTTTGCTTTTAGGGTACCTAATAGCACATTGTTTTGTGGTACCCTCATGTTTGGGTCCTTTAAGATTAGCTTTGAGACTTTTAGGTCTCCAACAATATTTAGAGCTATTTCTACCGACAAGAATTAGCCGTATGACCCTTTTTGCCACAATAAAAACAAGTAGTAATTGTAAGTCCAAGCGGCTACGATAATCAGAGGGGGTGAAAAGATTATCTCCATCTTTTCGATTTCGCCCTCTTTTAACAATCGAATGCTCAAACAAAATAATGAAGGTGCGGAATGTAAACAACACACGTCGATTTAAAGAGGTTCAACCCACCAGGGCCTAATCCTCTACCACCCCAAAGATATCCAGGGATGGATTTCGAAAAGAAAAGAATTTTATTAATTACCAAAATTAATACAAATTCAACTTACAACATCTTGAAGAGCACCACACTCTTCTTCAACACCACCTTTGGAGATTACCACAATCTCCTTTGAAGATTACCACAATCTTCCTTCAACGGCACCTTGTGAAGATTACCACAATCTTCAACCTTGAAGAATACCAAATTCTTCAACACCTCAATAAGAAGATTACCACAATCTTCTTCACCTATCACCTAGATCATCCAAGTGTGCTCTTACCACAAGAACACTCACAAGGATATCTTGTGTTTGAATGATAACCAAAAATCAAGATTACAACTCAATAATGAATAATACAATTTGAGTGCAAAGTGTAATCAAGAATAGCCTAGACCTCAAAGATGTGAAAGTGATAAGCTAGGCAATTTTTACAACAAGAATAATGACTATGAAAGACCAAGTGTTTGCTTGAAGTATATCTTGTTGTGTTGTATCTCAATTGTTGTATTGGTTGCTCCAAAACTTCCTCTATTTATAGGAGATGATTGATCAAGCATAGGCTCCTCTTGGGGATTGAAAATCTGAGAAAAATACAATTAAGATCAAGAATATAGCTGTTAGAAATCAATCCCACATTTTAAGGAAAGTTTGTCTGTCAAACGGTCATATTTTTTTTGTCAATAAATAGGGCGACCGGTCGCACGAGAGATAAGAGTTAAAGAGAACACTTTGAAAAATACAACAGGCGGCCGTCGGCCGACGAGGCTTCGACCGGCCGACCCTGCTTCAACCGGTCCCTCTCGTTTCAAAAAAATGCAAGGTTTTGTTCTGTTTCAAAACGAAACTTGCAGTACGGTCGACCACTGGGCGGCCGGTCGGCCGACCGTCGGCCCGACGCGGCACGGCCGACGCTTGCTTTTCCTTCCGTCTCATTTTTTTTCTAAAAACATCTTCAGGTATGGGTTGCCTATAGATGCGGCCAGGTCGAAAGACGAGTAAATATTGTCCAATTTGGTCGAAAAATAAAACTCAAGAAATACTCAAAATTTAGTAAAAACATTTTAAACCGATCGGAAGTATTAGGACAATATTTAGAAACATCGTTTGAGAGTGAAAACCAATAACGTAAAATCATTAAAAGCGTTGTCCAATTTTGACGAAAATAAACTTTGAGAAAATACTCCAGGAAAATATTAAAATCATTTTAAATCATTTAGGAGTATTTGGACAACCTTTAAAAACATTGTTTTGGAGATAAAATAAAATCATCAAAACTAAGATAAGAACATGTATCAAACAAGAATTTAGGAGCATAATGACCAATATGCATAGTGACTTGATCCTTTTTCATATGATTAACAACTTTAGGCTTATGATCAAGACTTTTATCACAATTATGAATATCAACAATATTGGACATTTTATTGGTACTCGAGTTGGATTTTAATAAATCCTTTTTCATGCAATCAATATTCTCAACAAGAGTACTATTTTCTATTTCAAGATTTCTAACCTTATCAAGAGTGGTGGTGTGAGCACATGATAGTGATTCATAGGAAGTAAATAAACTATCCTTATCATTTTTCAAAATATTGAATTCCTTTTTCAAATTTTTATACTTAATAAGCAAGCTTTGGAATTCATCTTGAAGATCATCAAAATCATTTTGCAAATCACTATAATCATTTTGAATAACAATATCATAAGAAGTAGAGGGCTTAAGACATACCTCATTTTCTTTATTGATGCCCATAAAACAATATTCAACTTCTTCATAATTGGAAGTTGTAGGAGGCTTATTCCTTAGATTTGAGCTTGTATGATCTTGAGAAGTAGATGCTTTTGTTTGACTCCTTTCATTTGCAAATACTCCATAGATGGCTTCTAATTTTTTCCATATTTCATGTGCCGACTTTATTCCTACAATATGTTCATATTCTAAATTAGTAAATGAACAATACAAAATATTTAAAGCCTTACCGTTTAAGGAGATGATTTTCTTTTCTTCATCATTGAGCTTTTTGAAGCCTTTTGAGGTGTATGGTGTATCTTTCGTCGGAATGGATTCTCCATTAATGACGGTGTTCCAAATGTCGAACCCGCAACCTTGTAGATAACATTCCATTCTTTCTTTCCAGAAATTAAAATTCTTGGAATCAAATAGTGGTGGCTTGGTGGTGGAGGTGCCGGATAGATGAGCTTCGTTCGAGTCGTCGATCGTTTCTCTTCACTCGCGATGTGAAACGAGCTTGCCAAAGAGTTTGGCTTTGATACCACTTGTAAGTCCAAGCGGCTACGATAATCTAGAGGGGGTGAATAGATTATCTCCATCTTTTCGATTTCGCCCTCTTTTTCGAATTAAATGCTCAAGACAATAAAGAAGGTGCGGAATGTAAACAACACACGTCGATTTAAAGAGGTTCAACCCACCTAGGGCCTAATCCTCTACCACCCCAGTATATCCGGGATGGATTTCGAAAAGAAAAAGAATTTTATTAATTACCAAAATTAATACAAATTCAACTTACAACACCTTGAAGAGCACCACACTCTTCTTCAACACCACCTTTGGAGATTACCACAATCTCCCTTTGAAGATTACCACAATCTTCCTTTCAACGGCACCTTGTGAAGATTACCACAATCTTCAACCTTGAAGAATACCAAATTCTTCAACACCTCAATAAGAAGATTACCACAATCTTCTTCACCTATCACCTAGATCATCCAAGTGTGCTCTTACCACAAGAACACTCACAAGGATATCTTGTGTTTGAATGATAACCAAAAATCAAGATTACAACTCACTAATGAATAATACAATTTGAGTGCAAAGTGTAATCAAGAATAGCTAGACCTCAAAGATGTGAAAGTGATAAGCTAGGCAATTTTACAACAAGAATAATGACTATGAAAGACCAAGTGTTTGCTTGAAGTGTATCTTGTTGTGTTGTATCTCAATTGTTGTGTTGGTTGCTCCAAAACTTCCTCTATTTATAGGAGATGATAGATCAAGCATAGGCTCCTCTTGGGGATTGAAAATCTCTGTAAAAATACAATTAAAATCAAGAATATAGCTGTTAGAAATCAATCCCACAATTTAAGGAAATGTGTCATTGTCAAACGGTCATATTTTTTTGTCAATACATAGGGCGACCGTGCCGCACAGAGATAAGAAAAAGAGAACACTTTGAAAATTACAACAGGCGACCTGGCCGACGTGAGGCTTCGACCAGGCCGACCCTGCTTTCAACCGGTCCCCCTAAACAATAAAACGAAGGGTTAGAGTCCTGTTTCAAAAAAGAAACTTGCAGTGCACGGTCGGCCATTGAAGCGGCCGATTCGGCCGACCGGTCGCCGACGCCTTGAGCGACCGTCGACCGCTTGTTTTTTTTTCTTCCGTCTCATTTTCTGTTTCTAAAAACATCTTCAGTCACGGGTTGCCCTATAGGCGGCCGGTCGACCACGAGACAGAGAAATATTGTCCAATTTTTGTCGAAAATAAAACTCAAGAAATACTCGAAAATTTAGTAAAAACATTTTAAACCGATCGGAAGTATTAGGACAACATTTAGAAACATCGTTTGAGAGTGAAAACCCAATAACGTAAAATCATTAAAAGCGTTGTCCAATTTAGACGAAAATAAACTTTGAGAAAATACTCCGGAAAATATTAAAATCATTTTAAATCATTTAGGAGTATTTGGACAACCTTTAAAAACATTGTTTTGGTGATAAAATAAAATCATCAAAATTAAGATAAAAACATGTATCAAACACTTTCTTCACATGATGTCAGTAGAGAGGTTATTCAGTAGATGTGTGAGTTCTATCGCAGCATACATGTTTAGAAGAGTAACAACAATATTTTCATTTAAGCCCACTTGATCAACACATAATGGTTTATCCCACACTATTTTTGGCATTGCTGATTCACAAAATTGCATAATTGGTTATCTAACAATAGAGCGGTAGCAGAAAGATCCTATGAAAATCACGTTTTCCAAAAATAGAACTCCCGATTTTCGTCCTGCAAAATAGTCCTGTTCTATGAAAAACTCAATTTTGGTACTAATACAATCGGATTTCAATCACGTAAGCGGTACATGTAGTTCTCAATTTTCGAAAATTAGTGCTAAAATTAAGATTTTCATATAGTTACAAGACTATTTGGCAAAATATACGACGAAATTGAGATGTTTATAGAGTTACAGGATTTTTTTGCAAAATGTAATTTTTACAAAAATTTTTTGCTATTGCCCTATAGTTAGGCAATTTTACCTTGCTGATTCTTGAAGTCAACTATTTGATAATCTGTAGGAGTTGTAGCTTTTCTGCTGTCTCTCCAAGTGGTCAATTAAATCCAACAGGCAACAAGAATCAGCCAACTATTTGATAATCTGTAGGAGTTGTAGCTTTTCTGCTGTCTCTCCAAGTGGTCAATTAAATCCAACAGGCAACAAGTGAACAATTAAAGTTTTTTTTGTAAGAATTTATATGGAGAAAGAAAGAGAAAAGGAATTAAATGTGATGGGGCTTTGCCGCTTTGGCATCTGCATGCAAAGGTTGTGTTGAGGCTTGGTGTGCATATTGCTAAGTATCAAAGTGGTTGTAGATGTACATTATGGGTTTTTCAAAAAAATAAATAAAAGATGTACATTGTGGGAGTGTTCGCAAAAATTTCTATTTTTAGAGGAAGTGATTTATTGTAGTAAAAATAAAAGTAGTTGAGAATCTAAAATTGGTGGTGATTTATTGTTGTAGAAGCAAAAATAGTTGAGAATCAGAAGTTGATAATGTTTGAAAATATAAGTGGAAGTTGAAAATCTGAAGTTAAGACTTAAGAGTGTCTTGTGAAAAGTGTGAGGTATTTATTTGTTTGAAAATCAAATCAAAAGCAGGTACATAAATCTAAATCACTTTTCTGTCTGTTTTTAGAGTTTGATTAAATGAAACAGAAGAAATGGAAATTGACATTTGCAAACAATGTAAAGTGATTTTTTAAAGTTAAAAACTAAAAAAATGTTTTTTTAGTAATTGCAAAGACCTCCAATATCAATTTATAAAAAAAGGTGCAATTTAGTTGATTATCCCAACTTTCAAATTTGACGTAAAATATATGATGATTAAATTATCATTTGAAAGACAATATGAACAACGTATTCTAAGAGAATTGAGATGATGTATTCTACGTTCTTATTTAGTTTTCTATATCATTGTGTAATTGGATGCAATGAAAATTTAAATTGTAAATTAGTTTTTTTTTTTAAATTGCTTATTAATATTAATTTTCAAAAACAAAAAGAGGGGGTTTGGACTTAATATGCCCAGCGTTTTGTCATTGTGTACACATGTCATTTATCAATATAATATAATAAAAAATGGGAATATAAAAGCGACATAGGATATCTGGACTCCTTTTAAGAAGGTGCAATTTAGATGATTGTTTAAATTTTCACATTTGATGTAAAATATATAGGGCATGTTTCTGAGCATTTATGCAAAAGTCCATTTAGTAAATTAACTTCTTAATAAGTGACTCTTAAAAAAAGAATAGACTCTTTAAATGAGTGATAATGTCCATTCTATATTTTGTCTTTTATTTGATAGCCGAGTCTATATGCATGTATATTGTCCACAAGATAAAAATGCATTCACTTTTCATGTGGTTGCCTTTCTTTTGAACCCAACTTGACATCCATAGATCCTCTTTGGGACTTTTGTTTGGATATATCTTTGTGAAACGGCTTCTTTATGTGTATGAGTGCCTTTTTCCTTTCATTTTTTGGGAATGGAGAAGTAGCTCGGGAAGCTATTTTTTTTTTTTTTTTGTTGAATATATGGTATTGAGACTTCGAGAGGAATGGGACAGATGGGTTTTGATTTCAGTCGGGTTATAAATATTCAACCAACTGAACTGCAATAAAACATCAATAATTTAATACTTGATTAATTAATAATCTCATTTAAATAATATTTTTCGTCAGTCCCAACTTGGGAACAACGTGGTAAATTAATAATTCGCTAAATTTATAAGATAATAACTATATGAGAATCATATAGGTCACATGTAATATAAAAATTAATAATTCCTTAATATGTTATACATTTATGATTAATTTATGAACACTCATATGTTATTTATTTCTTATTGAAATTAAGGTCACCTCGATTCTCATCTCTGATTTTGTTAAGGTAGTAAATACTTTTAGAGTGATTTTAGAGAAGGTCAACAAATAATTATTCAATGTCATTGTTGTTTAGCTTCCTTTTGAAAATGGTGTCTACAATATAATTATTATTTTCAACTTTACAATTCACATGTCATTCTCGATTATCTTCACGTCAGTCAACAACTCTAGTTTCAACATCTCTGTAACTATATAATACCCCATCACAACTTTTGATGTTTGTTTAGTGGTAATAAAACAAATCAATATTTTACACCTTCAATAATTTTAGATGAGCATGACAATTATCCACAAATAAAATATATTTCTCTACAAGTCATATTTCTATAAATTAAAAGCTTATTAATTTATTGATTATTTAACATTTCACTAAATTAATAGATAAAAATTGTTAATTTATAGAGGTTTACATTGAGTGCAAAAACAACTGACAAAATAATGTCATTGTGGCTTCACTCATCTAAGCAAGTGTTGAACGCTTGGAAATTAAGAAAGATATAAGATTTTTAACTTCAAGGTACTTGTTGAACTCTAATTAGTTAGTCGATGAAAATTTTATTTTTATTCGTGCATTAATTTGTTATTTAGAAAAGAAAAAGCCTCAATAGAGTAGTTGGATGACAGGAAAAATATATAGGCACAATAGATTATGTGGCAAGACCCAAACAAATACATCAAAATAAATTATATAAAAAAAGAAATACTCACAGTAGAAAAGAAGCTAAAGAACCTTTTTTTTTCCTAAGAAAATTTCCCAAGATTTTTTGTCTCTCTTTTGTTGTTCTTATGGGCCACCTTTGACCTCTCATTTTTAAGCATTTAAATCAAAACATGAACAGACAAGTTTACGTGGCCCAAATTTTCATTCCTTAAAGTTAAAAGCCCACATTCTTCTCCCCTGCTCTTAAAACGTCACATACTCACATTTGCTACTTTCCAATGAATTACTGTCAATTAAAGTTTACAACAACCAAACCAACGGTCGTACTTATTCTACAATTCCATGGCGCAACTCCATTAATAATGTAATGTGAATGTGTAATATTTCATTTCATCGTTTCATCTCACTTCAATTCTGCAAGTATACATTGGAAATCTGATTGTTTATTAATAAGTCAATGTCCTAAAGTTTGTTAATGTTATTGAATGAGTACCAAACGCTATAATACATGTTACACTTGGATGTATTGTTTACGGAAAATAGAATATTGTATATTTTCTGCATATCCAATATAATGGTGTTTGACTGAATTTATAAATTCTTCAAACATCTAATAACTTTCGGATAAGTGTCCATGTATTCTAATAGTATGTCCTTATGTAAAGTAGCACAGTGGATAAGCACTAGGGACACCATGTGAAATACGGTAGTTTAAATTTCCTAGAATGGCGGGTAGGAAAAAATATGTGTTGATACCTTTTGGGATGGCCGCATATGAGAGATTCTGTCTGTTTTAATCACTCATATATATCTCTTACAAGTCGAGTATCTGGTCCTGCGTGTAAAGCGACTGTCATGCCCAAATATATTTGATGAAGCATGAGGAAGCCATCCAGGAATAGTTGGGAATATTTGGATTGTTAAAAAAAAAAAAAAGAAAAGAAAAAGAAAGAATCCTAATTGTCTAATATCTAACATGTTACAATTTACAATCATAATTCTTACCCTATTACCTATGAACATTTCGACTTCTAACTTCTAAGAATTCCTAGTCAACTTAATTATACAAATTAAAAACAACCACATAGATTGGCCCCAGTCCCAAATATCTAAGACCCAAATATGAGGGCTTATTTGCCGGCTCAAAATAGAATACTTTGATTATCTATATATATATAATAACAGCGAAAAGTTTTTTCCGTTCATTTTATTGTGCTATAAAAAGTAATAAACATATGATTATAACAAGAAGTGATAAATATTTGGTATTTTATTATTTTTGGTAGTCAACTTTCTTTAAATATTAACTTTTAAAAATGATATAAAAATATAAAAATATATAAAATTATCTTTCCAAATCTATGTGTAACTACATTAATTACTGTATTTATTATTCTTTTTAAAAAATTAATAATTTTTTGTTATTTTTGATCAATTTTTGACGCATAATATATTAAATTAGTCATTTTTTGTGATCTTCAGTTTGACACACATATTATATATATGAAATATAAAACATGATTAATAAAAAAATATAAGAAATATTTATTCATTACTTTGTAATTTATAATGAGCTTTAAGAATTATGTATTCGGACTATTGGACATCAATTTGTATATTCAGGTATTTTGGCTATTTATAATATATTTATAGTTGTTTTTTGGGCTTGACCCATTTCTTAATAATTATATAAAATTATATTTAAATTGATTAAACTAAATTAAAAAATACATATTTAATTTGTAAAAATATCTTAAAATATGTATCCAAATTTTATATATCACTTATATCCATACATAATATTATATATATTTATGTAAGACAAAAATTAAGATTCATAATAGAATTTTATATATAGGAAAATATTTTTTTTATATATTAACGTATATTTTATGTTAATAGAAATTATTTCTTATATTTATCAACATATGTGCATATGGAATTAGATATGAGTTTGGCTATTTGATAATTTTTTGATATATGTATATATATATATATATATATATATATATATATATAGGGATTAGTTCAAATGAGACCAATCCTTTTAGGTTAGTCCATAAGAATAATTATGGACTATTGATTTAAAATTTTGGATGGTGTAGATTATTTTAAATAAATTGTCTTTACAACCAATAATAAGGTAATTTGAAATTTGAATATTTTTAGGGGTTTAGAAAGCTGAATAATTGTAAAAATTACAAAAAGAATTAAAAAAAAACTTGTTTTATATTTGCAACACATTTTTAAGGGAAAATAAAATAATTCAAAAAACAAAACATTTTTATTTATATATATATATAGGGAGGGGATCCTGTGAGACCATCCATCTAGGTTAGTCCATAGGACTAAATCTACACCATCCAAATAGTACATCAATGGCCAAGATATATTACAATATATACAACATTTCATAAGTAAGTATACAACATAAGGGATAAAATAGGAATCCAGGAAATTAAATATAGTAACCGCTTCCTAAAAATTAGGGACGTAATTCTGTATTGATCACGTCCTCATAATCAAGCGATTCACCTTTCCTTTCTCTCCCTTCCCATTCGAACCTGCAAATTATTCAAATATGACAACAAAATTGTGCAATAATTAATGAAAAATTTACAATTACACTAAACTAACTATACATTAAAATATTACTAAGTATACATAAACAATTAACTAAGTATACAATTATACTAAACTGCTTGTACATTAAACATTTACTAAGTATACAGAAACATTTAACTAAGTATACAATTACACTGAACTAACTATACATTAAAATAATATCAAGTATACATAAACATTTAACTAAGTATACAATTACACTGAATTACTTATATAACTAAGTATACAATTACACTGAATTACTTATATAACTAAGTATACAATTCCATTGAACTAAGTATACAAATCCACATAACTAGTATACAAATTCACTAAACTACTTATATAACTAAGAATGCGATTCCACTTTGAATCAAGTATACAAATCCACCGAACTAAATATACAATAAAACATGACTAAGTATACAAGTCCACTGAACTATGTATACAATAAAACGATTGTTCACAAATATGGCGGAAAGAAGTATCAATTTTGAAAAAAACGCTTGAAGTTGATTTTTCCTCCCTAAAAGTCGGTAACCGAAAAGGTAGGATTATGTTTCCTTAAAAATAGCTAATAACCATCCAATTAACATAACTAATTAAATATAAAAGTACAATTATACCCTTATATGCTTAAATTAACTTAAATACTCAACAATGAGTAATAATAAAAAATTAATATTGGTCAGTTAAAATATTTCGAACTTTTACTTTCTTATGGATAAACATGATCTATAAATATATTTAATTCATAAAATTACACAATCAAATAATTTCGTATTTAAAGAGATTTTTTATAGTTATAGTAATTTATTTTTATTGTTTAACCATATGATTTATAATACAAAATAATTATTTTTATATTCTAATTAGTTTTTTAAAGTTAAAACTTAAAGCAATTTCTCTTTTTTTTAAAAAAAAATACAGATAACATAAATCCATAATTTGTAAAACAGAGAATGAGAACAAGTAAAATTATAAAAATTCTTGTGTTTAATTTTGAGAATTAATAAATAAAAAATTATAAATAGAATTAGTATTAATAATAGATAAATATAATATGCATATTTGGGGAATGAGGATAAGAACGGAGAATCCCGTTTATCTAATCGGAATGGGAAGGGGGCGATGATATAAATATTGTCCCTATTCCATCACCTATTCTGGAGAAACGAGAAATCTCCATCCCCGTTCACATCCTCACTCCATCCCTAAATTAAGTGGGGATTCCACGTCCCATTCTATTCAATTACCAACGGGCATGGTTCCTCACGGGGATGTTACCATTCCAAAATGCAGATAATGGAATTTATATAACTATTAGAAAAATTTACATGTAATAGTACAAAACAAATGTCTCGATGATATACACCCCGTGCATCGCACGGGTAAAAGACTAGTTGATAATAAAGGTTAAAAAGATGCATGAAATATACATAAATATACTCCAACTTTGTTCTTGTTATTGTACTTTCTGCTTCATATTTGTCTAAATAAAATTAACATTGTCAATCAACCTTCTCATGCTTTACTCGAAACATCAAACAAATACTGAAATTTTCCCTTTTACATACTCTAATCTAAATAATTGCACACTAAAAGTAGTGAAAGATGGTGGTGCCAATAAAATAGGTAAAGCAGCCATTGACAAGCAAACAAAAGCAAGCTTTCTCCTTTGAAAAACCCTTACACCCTGCCCCCTACCATCACCTTTTCCAAAAGCTCATCCATGAAAGAAAGAGAAATAGCAGTGGAACACTATTAACTCAATAAACAATTTATTTATATATGTATTTGCTTGAGAATATATATATTTTTGACTCATCTTCTGCGAGCATATCGACTACGCCCGGGACAACAATTATGGCCCCATATCGCTGTTGCCAAGGTAAATCGCCGAATGTGCGCGCCTTTTTGATCGACTGACGGTGTTATGGTATGATTCTTTGACGTCACAATCGATTCTAAGAGTAAAGAGAACAATTATGTTTGACCCCCCAAATCTAATAATAGTTGATCTATCATCGAATCAAACCCACACAGATGTTATTTATTATGTGTTCCCACCAAATCTTCACCAGCTAGCATATGCTCCGGGTAGCAATTTGATGGAGTGGAATTTTGAACTCATGATCTCCACCCTACAAGAGACTCAAGTTCCTAGTGGTGATCAGTGGGCTAGGCCCTTAGCGATTTTTTTTTTCTTTTTTATGTATATGGTTGAGGTTAGTAGTCGCATATTTGACCTAATTCAATGTGACTCATTGCAACTTTATCAAGAAATTACTAGTTGATTGGATGCAACACGAGTAAACTATCAGGGGTTCTCCGGTTAGCCTAGGATGGGATATTCTTTAGACACTCAAATCAGTCGTGTTAAATCATAAGGTATTACAAATAATTCATTGAGGTTTGAAATTTCTTAACAAATACCCTTACTGAGGGTGCAATTCGTCAAATATAATTGATTATCAAGAAAGTATTTGTAAGTTTCAAATATATTTTGATTTTTGTTGTAATTGGACTAAACCTCAAGGGTAATTTTGTAACTAACCCTATACTATAGGTACTCTAAAGTACATAAATTTAAATTCACCATCAAACCCTTCAAAAAAATAAAATAAAAAATTCACCATCAAACATATACATATATGTAACATGTATGAATCATTAAATTTCAGTTAGTGGTCACTAACCCTTTATATAAGGGTGTTAACAGAGTTCGAATTCGTATTTTTCGAGTTTATTTCAAATTCTCCCACCGAGTAGTCCCAATTTATTAAAAAAAAATATATGTAACATGTATGCATATGTATGTGCTACATCTTAAAATCAGTGCATTACCTCAAATTTTGTAAGGGACCCATTGCTATCATGCGCCACAGAGTCACTATCCCCTTCCGCAGTCTCTCTCTCTCCTTCCCCAATCCAATTTATTTATTTGTTTTTTTTCATTTCTTCAATTACTTTGTCACATTTATTTCACTCTCATAAATTCTCTCTCTGTATATGCAAAAGAACAAAAATAAATGGAGAAATCTCATTTTGATTCTTAATTTGAATGATATTCTTGCTCTAGTTTGCTTGTAATTCTCCTGCTTATATTCATCCGCGGCCAAATTTTGTGGAATTGCAGACGCAGTTTTCTGTCCGGGGAATTTTAGCCGGAGATCGATCTCAGATCTGTATGTCTGTCCATTTCTGCATATGCTCATTTGTATCTGTATATTTATGCGTTAACATATAGCAGCCACGGCGACTATTTAGATGTAGTTATTGCGTTTGCATTTGTTGATTGGGTGTGTATTTTATAGTTGGTTACTCCACTCGGGAGATCTTTGACCTTTTAGTTGACTATTGTGAGGAAAATATTATGACTTTTTCTGTTTAAGTGTGCTTAATTTCCTAGAAATTCATTGTTTATTACTTTATTTTAATGATTTGTTTGAAGAAATTCAAGTTTAGTAGTAATTTTTCGGCCCTCTTTTAGTTGAATCTACGAATCCTTTTGGCTTGTTCGTTTTCTGGTGGTATGTCTCATGCTTGGATATGCTTTCTTTGGTTGATCTTGAACTCTAGTACATTGTTTGCTGGGTGTCATCTCATACGTAGTCTGAAAAACTAATGCCAAAAGCTGAGAAAGAATCAACTCTTTCCTATTTATTTTGGGGAATACCAGTTTCCGGATAATTTGGACTGTCGACCAATCTTTTTTGTATGTTGCTGCATCCTTTTGTTCCCATTCTGGTCACTTCGTAATTTCCTCTGAGATCATTATAATCAGACAATGCGGATGCTTATATGGAACTATGTCTCAGAATTATGTGATACCTGATATGGATTCTATGTTGCAGGTAAATTACGCTGTTTGTATGCAATATAGCTGAAAATATAGCAACTGGGTGGTGCTCAGATGAGAAGGACTGATGTTATTTGCAGTAGAAGGAGGAGGGTTTTTCTCTTCTTCGGCATCTGGATATAGTAAGGGCCTGACCCTTCTGTTATTGGGTCAGAAAAACGAAGAGAAACCCATGAGAGTAACACCGTGGAATCAGTACCAGTTGGTAGACCAAGAGACTGATCCTGATCTCCAGCTGGCTTCTGGGAAGAACCGGCTTGTCCGCGGGTGCGGCTCCTTTGTGTGTTTTGGTCGCGCTGCTGCTGGACCGGAGGGCCCATCTCCGCTGAAAGTGGGACCCACTCAAAACCAAGAGGTCTTGCCAGGACCTCTAGATTTTGATGAGAGTAAAGATCAAGTTCATTCAGTTGATCCTATTGATGATGATGATAACAATAGAAAGATAGATAGTCTTAAGAGTAGCTTGAAGAAATCGGTAAATAGTGCTCCAGTTTCTGGTGCCGTTGATGATAACGGCAGCGGTGGAAACAGCAACAAGCATGACTCCTTATGTGAAAAGGACACTGACGTTACTTGTCAAATGGAAAGGAGGAAAGTTCAGTGGACTGATACAACTGGGGGAGAGCTTTTTGAGATTCGGGAATTTGAGATGAGGTACGAGAGCTTATGATGCATAATATTAAATGAAACACTGAATATCCATATTGGTTGGGGCCTGTTCAAAAGTCTTCTGTGATTTTTCACTTGCTCTTGTGCTTGTGTTATATGTAATTACATAATATAGGGGAATATCATGCCTGCTACCCTCAACTCTGCTCACTTTGAAGCTTTGTTTCCGATTGTGCTAGATATATATTATTATAGAATGGGAACCTTACATCTGCTAGAGGGTCTAAAATTCCCATTGCTATGGTTCCAACCCAAGTGTTGTCAAAACTAGCTCCTTGATATTCATTTAACGATTTATCACTCCCAATATTGTTGAATGGGAAGGCTCTGCAATCATGCTAATACAACAGTAGAAATCCATCTTATCTTGTTCTGCTAAGTTTGCATTTTGTGTGCTAATAGTGTCTCTTGTTTAAAACTGATTATTGGGGAAAGCCGGAGGTAGAATGCGCTTTGATTTTATTTGGTGTCCATGTGAGGAATGAGTTTTTATTATTTAGTGGTACTCGTGGCAAATGAGCTTGTGCACAACGTGAATCGACAAGATCTATTAATTAAGGTTCAGCTTTTCATAAAATAGACAGTTGGGGAATATGCATAACTACTTACAGATATGTGAAAAGATAATAATGACCAGTCAAACATTTATGACAAGATAAGATTTTTTTTATACAGAACAAATGATTCAGATTTAGTATAGGATGATGAAGTCATTCATTGAATGACAACTTCACTAAACAAACTCAAACCGAAAACTTGTAGCAAATTTTCTTGACATTAGCTTATGGATGACCAAAGCTTCTAATTCTGAGAAAATCCACATGCCACATGACCATGGATACATTAAATGAAGACTGAGCAAAAGAGCATTATTTGTTTTCCCAAATTGCATCTTTAGAATGCATGGTGAACTTGCCCCCTGATGAATTATTTTTTATATAATGTGGAAAGGTGGTTTAGCTGGTTTTATAATCTGCAATACAATTGCACTTTCTTTGATTATCCTTGTGTTAGAAAGCCTTGTGACATTTATGTAGTCAATTGTAGTACTTTCATGTCAAGTTGATCCATATGATTTTGTTGTCAATTTTCTGGTGTTTTTCCTGGCCAGAGAATAAATTTGTGCAAAATCAGGCATTAACTTTATGAAATATGATTCTGTGTGCGTGTGTACTTGCACCGTCCTCTTTTACTAATCAAGTGTTCCCTGTGTTCTCAGTGAAGAAGGGTCAGACGATGAATTTGATCATCGGACCGGAAAAACTTGCGCATGCAGGATAATGTAGTCTGAGCTTTTTCTTGGGGGGGCCTCTTATTGGCTTTGATTTATACAAGGATGCAACCTATGATGTCTTGCTTGAGGTGCCAGTAGCAAAACACCGGTTCGTCATCTCCTAGCTCTATTATTGGAAGACAAGAAAAAGAAAATTTTGAGGCAATGCGAGATACCGTGGCTATCACTCTCGCCTGTTGTGTCCATATTCTTGCTTGCATTCCAATTTTGGTGCAATGGGTTTTTCTATTCTCTAGTTGATATTCATTTTTATGCGGTCATGATACCGCCTTTCGATTCTTGTTTGTTATTTCGATTAGGAGAGGTCTCCTCTCCATCATTTCTTTCGGTTGAGAGCAGAGCATGGATGATGAATTATTATTTTGTATTATGTAGTTGTCCATATGGAAATAGAATTTCATTTGAAACCCTGTGTAAAGTTTACATGAATTATTGCTATTGGAGGTACTTCTGGGGCAGACTTGGATATTTCACGTTGTACGACTTGTATAACAGTAACAGGGTTACATGCTCAAATATACTCTGAAGTCACATTAACACAAATGAAAGAGGTATTCTGTTGATTCTTGAATCTTGATTAGGGGTGTCAATCGTGTCGAGGTGTTCGACACATGTATTACAGTCGGATCTGAACACGAACATGACCCGTTTAATTATTCGTGTTGAGATCACGACGAACACGACTCATTTATGACACGGGTAAACCGACACGACACCTAAAAGCCTATATAATCTAAAATTGACACGAAAAAAATTTAAAAAAAAAAGAGATAAAATTACAAAAAAAAAATACATTAAATATTAAAAAATTATTAAAAAAAACAGCATTTAATAATTTGTTTTATCATCATATAAACCAACTAAAATATCACAAAATATTAAAATATGTTACTATAAAATTAAATGGGTTACATAGGTCAATCGTGTCGACACGCGAGTCGACCTGACCTGACCTGACCTATTTATTTTCCGTGTTAACTGTGTCTGACCTGATTTTGACCCGAATCTGTTAAGAATTATACATGTACCTGCTAAATTCGTGTTAGGTTTGTGTCGGAATATTGTGTCGTGTCACAAATTGACCCCTAGTCGTGACAAACATATGATAAAATTCATGTTGAGAGCACTTCAGTAAAATTCTATTTTGAAAATTGACTTTTTAAAAGTGATTTTTCAAAAAGTTTCGATTTCTGACTTATTGGACATTTTGAAGAAGTGATTTATCCAAAATTCATTCTAAATTATCTGTCAAACAACTGTGCATTCTCGCGGTCTACATGAAGGTCGTTCTTGAGGGGTTGGGTTGTTTCCCAGAGGACCAAATGATGTAAAAGTAAATAAATGAATACATAAGTCCATTTCCACACATTTGACTAAACTTAAACCACCATATTGTGCAGAAACTTGGCTACACCTTATCCACAAATCCCTCACATCCAAACTATCACTGATTCACAATCTTCTCCTTCTTCCACCCATACAAAACTTTGGAAAACTACACTCAGACAAAAATACAGAATATCAATACCAAAATAAAATATAAAAAAAAAGAAGGAAAAAAATGTCAGTGGCATCATCACCACCTTCATTTCCATGCATCAAACTTCCAAACCCTTCATCTCCATCTCCATCATCATGTTGTGGATATTCACCCTCTTCTTCTTCTTCCTTCAAATTTACCATAAGGAGCTCTCAAGCTGAGGGCCCTTTAAGAAGACCAGTGGCTCCGACACCTGTAAAGCCCGTGCCGCCATCTCCACCACCGTCCGCCGCCTCTCCGCCGCCGAGTGCACCTCCGAAGCAGGCGGCGGCGGCGGCTGTGGGAGACAAGAGCGTGATTACGTTGGAGTTTCAGAGGCAGAAAGCCAAAGAGCTTCAGGAATATTTTAAGCAAAAGAAGCTTGAGGAAGCTAATCAAGGTCCCTTCTTTGGTTTCATTGGCAAGAATGAGATCTCTAATGGAAGGTAATATGATGAAGATAATTGTGAAATCCCCTTTATTTCGTATATTTTATTTGGAATTAGGCAACTTTTTTTTTTTCATTGTTCAGTGATTTTATTAATTTTCTTGAATTGGATTGAAACTGATTGACATGATTGCAGTGTGGTTTAGGTCATTTTATTGTTGGAAGTGTGCAATTTCTGCAGTACTGAAATATAGGTTCTTGAGAAGTAAAGATTTAGTATTGGATAAAATGTTTATAAAATTGTGTGAATAATCATATGTAGGTTATCTCCAAACTATATGTGTCCAGTTTACTTGTGTGTCAGTTTCTTGATGACCAGATGCACTTTTAGTCTTAATACTACGAAATTCATGGGATGACTGTCAAATTCTTTTCAGACTTAATTCCAGTACAATATTTGTTCCTCTTCCGCTTCATTAGCTTCTAAGTTTACTTACAAGGTGATCAGACTTAGGGAGTGTTTGCAAAACACTTTTGCTTTTGGAGGAAGTTTTATTGCCGTAGAAGCGGCAAGTAGTTAAGAATCAGAAGTTGGTGGTGTTTGCAAATAGAAGTTGAATTTGATTGAGTTAAGAGAGAGTGTTTGATAGAGAAGTTGTAAAAGTGCTTTATTTGGTATAAAAGTCAAACAAGAAGAAGAACCAGAAATCTAAAGCACCCCTCCCAAACCTTTAAATGAAGCAGAATCAGAAGCAGAAGCTGACATTTGCAAATATTTATGTGATCTTTTTCCAGCTAAAAGCTGGAAATCACTTTTAATGTTTGCAAACACTTAACACTCCTTAGTGCATACTTAGTGCCCTAATTGGTATTTAGTCTATGACTATGCCCTAATGCCCAAGTGTAGTTAGCCTTGATTGTTTGAAGCTTCACTCTGCATAACTCAAAATGTTGATTCTTTGTAGTAATTTTACATAAATTGTTGGGGATAATTACAAAGAAACCAGAAATGTTTCAAAATATGATTATGTCTTAAATTTAAGGGGATAACTGTAATATTCAGAGGGTTTTTGATAAGTTTGTTTCTTATGAAGTGGGAAAATGTAAGACGGACTCAAACCTCAAGGTTATTTTTGTAAATTTCAGGTTTTTTTGTAATTAGCCCAAACCTCAGGGGTGTTTTTGTAATTATCCCTAAATTGTTGACTTAACAACTGGAAACTTGTTGCCGCCTAGAAATAGCATGAGTCCAATTTTTCTGCTACATCCGAATATCCGATCATTATTTGTCACTGTCCTAGATGAAATCTTGAGATACTTTCGCATATGCATGACTTTTTCGCTGTTTCTTTGACATAGATCTTGCTTATTCGATCTATAATCCTAAATCTCAAACCATTTTACTTTGTTCTGCTGCATGAAGTTAACATGATGAACTAACTTTTGAAATGGTCAAAGTTTGCATTCTCTGAAGTGAACAAAGGCAGAAATTCACCAAATTAGCTATAGATTATATACAAAAATCTGTCTTTTAGATTACATACAAAATCCTGTTTTTCAGATTATATACAAAATTTTGTTTTTAGCCAACTTCCGTGTTTGTATGGTTCTACATGATTGTTTTAAACTTCTGGAAAAATTGATAACTAAACTCAGTTGAGTGTGTTTTATTATTTTGATCTGTTGATTTATGACTACCATTTGATATTTCTTGCCTAAATAGTTCAGCTATTTGCTTAAAATTAAATTTAATGTAGTTTTGCTCAACTTGGTTGCCATTTTCCTACATTATAACACTGTTTCTGTGTTGGGATATTTGTTGAGCAGATGGGCAATGTTTGGTTTTGCTGTGGGAATGTTAACAGAGTATGCAACTGGCTCAGACTTTGTGGATCAAGTTAAAATCCTTCTCTCCAATTTCGGAATTGTAGATCTTGAATGATTTCTTTTCTTTGATCTTCAATCGACTGCATGATCTTTTCACGCTCTGTAACTTGAGTTCATCGATCGATCTTTGGGTGATTTTTATTCAGTTTCTTGTGCTTGAATCATATTTCTACAAGATTTTGTTGTAGCTCCTCAACTCTATCGAATTTTCAACAGTACAGAAACAATTTTTTGTCTCACGGTGCACAAAGTAAATCCTCTGTATATTGGATTCAAGTTTCCTGTTATGCTTTCATATTTCACTTTGTATTCCATTTTCAGAAGTACGATACCAATCACATTCAAATAATCCACAGTACATATACATCCACGGAACACGTGTTATTATCAAAAAAAAAAAAAAAAGTGGAATACACAGCGGGATTAGATTTTACGTGTTGGATTGTTAGTGCATCACAACAATTGAGATTCTCTATTCCATTTACCATTTCATCTTCTTTAACGGTATCAATACATGCCGCGGGTACATAGTGACATCATGTTTATACATGTGACATTTACGCAGCTCACAGGAGTACATGATGAAATATTAAATGGATTAGAGGATCCCAATTGGCATCACAGGGGGCAAATTTTAATGTAGAATCTCTGGTTCAAATTTATGATTGCCCTGAAAACTAATGGGTTCAAATGAAACCCGGGTTCAGATGGAATTCGGGTCAAGATTTAACCCACTAAAGGTTCTACAAGAAATCTTTAGCACACAATTCATATGTTTCCATTTCGTGATAAAAAAAAATGTGTTTCTTGATATAACCATCCACATCTTCTCGATATCCTTACAGTTGCACCACTTGGTTAAACTTGTCGTGTAGAATTTGTTCAGTGCAATTTACCTGTATGGCGTGGTTTATAGGCTATTACGTCAAATTCGAAGGTTTATCCAGTGCGCACCCAAACAGCAGCGTACCCTGTTATCAAAAATATGATTAGTAGTATAAGATAAATGTCCACACGTTTGGTCGGAGTTAAGCCCAAATTGCATGCGGCTTGTTTTGGAATCAACATTTTTCTAAGGAAAGTTCGGCCCCTTCATCGCAGGTACTCGAACTCGGGCTTCGTCATTGCGAATAATACCCGTAACCACTAGGCTAACCCAGTGGTGTTTTTGAATCAACTTGACGGCTAGATTAAGATCTATTTGCATGATTTACTTTGTTACGTTATTTTGTTTCACATTACCAGACTAATTTAAGTAACTGAATTGACCTATGTGTATACATAACAGAACAAACCATATCTCAAATTTTTACCTTAAAATAATTTGTTAAACTAACTAGTCAATCATTAACAGCAGACACATTAATAACTTTTCTAGTTTACTTTACTCATGCATTTCGGACTAAAAAAAAAAAAGAAAGAAAGAAGAAAAAAAAAAGAAAAATGGAGAATATTATTGTTTTTGTAAGGAGGGGAAAAGCCAGTAGCAACAGTCATTAATTCCCATGATGCTTCAAATTCAGCGGAATAAGCTAAGACTTAGAAAAACTCTTCAAACTTCAAAAACATTTGTTTTTCCAAAGTATATTCAGAATATTAACATCATTATTCCAAAATTGAACAGCCGGCCTTGCCTGCTTGCCCTACTTATGATCTCATTACATTCTTAAAAATCATGTCCTTTTCTTTTCCTTTCCTGCCTAATGAATAAAATAAATAGTTGTTATTTTCCCTTTCTACCATATGTCTTATTTCCCTTTATTCTCTTGTTCTTGTTCAATGCTTTTTTTTTAATCATCAATGTCACATATCATTCAAGAACTCAAGAAAAAATGATCAAAAACTAATATTGACATTTTTGTAACACATGGGGTGTGCTCAGAGTAGTAGACCTTCAATTAATTCTCCGCCTTACGGGGCCGAAAAAATGAAGATGGAAAATGGATATGTGAAAGGAGGACATATTAGGCCAAGAAGATCAACAGGTATGAGATATGATAATGGAGATCATGGCAATAATCGAAAGGCGATTTTCGGGGACAGAGAGAATTTTAAAGAAAATAATATTACCAATACTAAAGGTGAAAATAATGGTAATTTTGCTGAAAGGAGAAACAAGGCTGGAGAAGATATTGAGATAGTGGATGGATGGCCAAAATGGCTAACTGATAATATTCCAAGAGATGTTTTGAGGAATATAGTTCCAAGAAGTGCTGATTCTTATGTCAAGATTGACAAGGTTAATCTTCTATCTACCTTTTGATCACTTTGTTTGTGTATGTTATTTTTACAGATTACTAGTTCTTTTTTGTAATTAGATTAAACCATGGGGAATATTTTCTGTAATTTACCCTGTAGTTTGATTGCTTATCTTGTTGGAAGTGACTGATGAGATTTCCCAGTGACTCTGTAAGAATAGTATATCCTATTCAAGTTTAATTTCAAAACAATGTTAAGAAATAAATCTCTCCGTCCCACTAAGATAGACAAGTAGAATATTTCACATGTATTGAGAAAACATAATAGATATAATTGGGATCACAATCTTTTCCATACTCTTCCTACTTTGTCATTTTTTTTTTTGAAAGGTACTTTGTCATTATTAGTTTCATGTAAAGTGAATTAAATAGGGTTAGTTTAGTCTATTGTTATGTAATTAATGCTCTCAATAAGTAAACATGCCTATAATTTGGGACGAACAAAAAATGAAAACTTGGTCTATTTTAGTGGGATGGAGAGAGTAGTAAAATTGGTCACATGATGCTATTTTAATGGTCCACGAAGCATCGCTTCAGTCTTTACGAACACACACATCCAACATCCATAAATAGGACTCGCATGACTGCAAATCATTCACACCACTACAGCATCTTGCAGTAATTTAGGACCTGCTAATTCGATGATATCCAAGTGTAGTACCCAACTCCTCTTAGATATTGACATGTGTCCCATTTTTGATATTTCTCTTTTTGTTTTGGAAAATAATACAACCATGTTTTTGTAAAATAGGACACATTGGGTACTACCCACGTGGATAGCATCGAATTAACCATTAAGACTCGTCTTAAGAAAACTGTTGACATATTTTCAGCTTTTTAAGTGCTTGCCAAAATCAACGCATCTATCAATCCCAAAAAAAATTGTGCCTATTTTCCCTGACGCCCCAATGATTAAGTCGGACTGGGCTGCAATTTCATAAGCCCAAAAAAACTGTGCCTATTGCCCAAAATGTTGGGCCAGCCTGGCTGCCTGGTCGGCCGGAGTGTATCTTACATGTATGTTTAAAGTATGAGGCAGTTCTTGGCTCCAAAAATGGCGGCCTGATGAAATCTCGGGTCGGACCAGGCTAGTCCCTGGTTTCTACTGACTATTTGGAATCAAAACTGTTTCACTTTTCTTTTTCTTGTTCCAAGTTTGATAATGTTTTCACATAGGAAGACTGCATGAGGAACTAATGAGAAATGAGTTAGTTAATTTGAAACTAACCTAAGTGTTTGGTACTGCAGATAGGGCAGGGGACATACAGCAATGTTTATAAAGCTAGAGATAAGGACACTGGAAAGATTGTTGCCTTAAAGAAAGTTCGATTCGACACTTCAGAACCCGAGAGTGTGAAATTCATGGCAAGGAGATCATGATCTTACAGAAATTGGATCATCCGAATATCCTGAAACTTGAAGGATTGGCCACCTCAAGAATGCAGTATAGTCTTTACTTGGTTTTTGATTATATGCATTCTGAACTATCCAAGATTCTATCTCGACCAGATGAGAATCTTACAGAACCACAGGTTGGTAGCTATAAATGTTACGAGTAAATTACAAAAAAATACTCTTGAGGTTCAGTCTAATTAATTTTTGAAAAAAAAAAACCTCAGCTATCTTACAAAATTTCTAATTTACAAATTGCATCCACAAGAGTAGAGTTGTCAAAACTAGCCGATCGGCCGATGATTAGGTCGGACTGAGCTGTAATTTCATAAGCCCCAAACAAATCGGCCTATTTGGCACGAAATGCCCTGTCGGCCTTACGTATTTTACATGTATGTTTAAAATATGGGCCAGTTCTAGGCTCCAAAAATGCGGCCTAATGGAATTTTAGTCGGTCTGACCCAATTTTTTCCTTTGGCCCGGTGGACCGGCCTATTTGACACTTCTACTCGGGAGGGGTATTTGTTAAGTGAATACAAACCTCAAAAGATATATATAATTTTGAAAAAGATAAGTTGCATATTTGGTCCACTAACTTATACTTAATTGCACTTTCATCAATAATTTAGCGTGTCGTGGAATAGAACATTAACTTCTAATTTTGCACATTGAGTCCAATCTCTATCATCAATTGCGAAATCAATTGTAATTGCTCCCAAATTTTTGGGTTTTTAATTTGTCCATAAAAAATAATTCAATATGCCAGTGTCATTAAAAATGGCGGAGGGATTGAAATTCACCAAACATTAAAGATCAATTCTGGTTAATTTACAATCGCTGACATATATTGGACTTAATGGTGCAATAAATTAGAAGTTAAGTATCTTATTTTGCTACAGCCTTGAAATAGTGGACAAAAGTGCAATTCAATATAAGTTATTGGACCAAATATGCGATTTAGCCTTTGAAAAATAGTTGGATTTTTTGTAATTAGGCAAAACCTCAGGGTAGTATATGTAAATACTAATGTTTTCACTTCCATAATCAGATGGGATTGTGGTTACATTGTGATAGTTTATGCAATGAATGATCTTTTGCAGATTAAATGTTATATGCAACAGCTGCTTTCAGGACTACACCACTGCCACGAGAGGGTATTTTGCACCGAGATATTAAGGGATCAAATCTACTCATTGATAAAAATGGGATGTTAAAAATTGCAGATTTTGGGCTCGCAAATTTTTTCAATAGAAGGCCTTTAACTAGCCGAGTTGTGACACTTTGGTACAGAGCCCTGAGCTGCTTTTAGGCTCTACAAATTATGGAATAGGTATTGATCTATGGAGTGCTGGTTGTCTCATGGCTGAGATGTTTGCTGGCAGGCCTATTATGCCTGGTAGGACTGAGGTAACAATAATAAATTTGCAATGTTTGGATAATTTGCAAATTAAGAAGAGATAAGCATTTATTATTAAGGTAAATTGCAATTTTAGTTATAGGGGCGTGGCAAAACTGGCCTTTATTTCATTTAGCAGAATTTTCGTAATTAGAACTAGGCCAAAGGGAAATCGGGTTGGACCACGCGGGTCAAAAATGGGTTGGGCAAGTAGGTGCTCATGTCGGACATTTCAGGCCAAATAGGGGGCCAAGGGGGAAATCGGGTTGGACCACGCGGTCAAAATTTCATCGGATCAATGTTTTTAGGCCCAAGCTAGAAAGGTGAAAAACACACAAAGATTGGGGCCAGCAATTGAGGATTAAATCTAAGGTTGCGTTTGGATGGGAGGATTTTAGGGAAGGATTTCAAAGCTCCAAATTTTCAAATCCTCCAAAATGAATTCAAAAATAACTTCCAAGGATTTGAAAAAGAGTTTTACAAAGATACATGGTGATTTTGTTAGATGAATTAAAAAGGACAAATTTTGTCACACTCCTATTGTTAGAGGACCAAAATTGCAATTCACCGTACATTGTACTCAACATTGTAAATTGATTAATGCACATAAATGGGACAATGCATTCAGGTTGAACAGGTCCACAGGATTTACAAGCTTTGTGGCTCACCACCAGATGATTACTATAAAAGATTGAAGCTCTCAACAGCTCTTAAACCTCCACAAACATACAAGTCCACTCTTAGGGAAACTTTTAGGTATTTCCCTTCATCTTCATTGGATCTTTTGAACAAACTCTTAGCCCTCGATCCCGCCCGTCGTGGATCTGCAAGTTCTGCTCTCCAACACGAGGTTAGTCCGAATCTCAAGACTTGTAAATGAACACTACATTTCGTAGTGTTTGCAAAAACTTCTGCTTTTATCGGAAGTTTTGTAGTTGAGAATCAAAAGTTGGTAGTGTTTGTAACTAAAATTAAAATATGAATAAGTTTTGTAGTGTTGGTGAATTCGTTTTGTCTGTGCATAAAAGTCAAACCAGAAGCATAATTAGAAATCTGAAGCACCAATCACGAAACAAATCTTTTTATACGGGTACATGATTTTTGATGCAGTTCTTTCATACAAGCCCTTTAGCATGTGACCTATCCGGTTTACCAGTAATCCACGTTGAGGATGGCGATGAAGTTCTGATAAATGACAGGCGAAAGTAAGTTACTTGTTCATTACAAGATGAATACAGAATGGAATAGACTTACTTCAAAATTAATCATGAAATTCAAACACCACTCAAGATCTGTTTTGCCATGTGCAGGCACAGGACTTCTAGAATGAGACGACGTTCTCAATCACAGAAAGAGAAAAGGAAGAAGAATGTAGCCGCTGAGAATCCGAAAGGAGATGCTCAAGGCTCTAAGGAGGTGAGTATGATTTTTCAGCTAATTAAGGGAGTGTTTGCCAACTTAAAAAAGTGATTGTAGTCAGCTTTTGGCTTACAAGAATAGTTTTTAGTGTTTTGAAATACCAACTTCTGTTTCTGAATCTACATAATTTAATCAGAATCAAAAGGAAGGGTGAGGGTTGCTTCAGAATTCTGACTCTCTTTTGGTTTGACTTTTACATACAAATAAAACATTTACAACTTATTCACTAGAATTCTCAACTACTTTTCTGTTTTCTACCATAATTGACAAATTCTAAGAGCAGAAGTTTTTGCACATGCTCCCAAAGTGACCGACAAACTTGAAAACTCTACTGTTATTTTCTCAGGACTGGCATAAGAACACAGAGACATCCATAAAGCCAAAAGAACAGAGTCCCACTCGTTTATATACTTCCCCTGTCGTTCCAATACGTAAGATGTCTCCAAGAACAGAAGCTCATCCCAATGCTACGAAAAATATCAAGAACCGGCCCCCATTACCCTCTGCCAAACGACGTACGACCAACTATAACATGGATGGTACAAACAGATTTGGTCCGGTCCGAAGGTCTGCATCCTCCAGAGATTTCCGAAGTTTGGAAAACAATAACCTTCATGCTCTTGATGATTAGGAGACGCGCAATTTGTTCGAATTAATGTGGTCCCTTTTCATGGATTGAAGTTGATTCAGTTTCTTTGTTTGTATAAATACCTTTTTGTAATGGTTAATTCTTTACAAGAAGTAGGCTTAAACTTAAACAACTTTTGGTTAGGTTGTTCGATCAAGATCGCGTTTAAGTGACTTGCGATATAAACCAGTTCATTGTAAAATGTAAAAGTGTGATCATCATCAGTCATCATCAATGAGTTACTTATCCTAGTACATTGATTTGTTTCTGTAAAATTTGTTTGTCAATTAATTGAAAAAGTTAACAAGACAAATTCACACAAACAACAAAGTGGCAAAGTTTTACGCCGGATGCCCTTATAATTCATACGAAGGAGAAATGAGATGAAATTCCAAAACCATCATCATTATCAAGGTTTTTCCACTTACATGGAAAATACGATGAGACGGCGATGAGTTGAGATAGTTGCTCTAGTATGTCCCATTACATGATTGATATTGTAAAATCAACATGTACATCATGGAACATGACCTAAAATGTAAAAGTGTGATATTGAAGTAAATGAGTTCTTTACTAGTACATTGATTTGTTTCGATTTGCATACATAGAAGAAAAATAAGACAAGATTTATAACAAGAGGTTATATACAAACACACGATCTTTTGAAATAGAAATATGATCACAAATTGTAACGCATATCATTGAAAGGGTGTCTTATATAAATTATCAAAGTTTGAGATGGATCCTAAGAAACACAAAATTATGGATTTTTTTCATGGGTTTTGGTTCGAGGTTGAAATTGTTATTCAAAATGGGAGGATCCGTCTCATACAAGTTTTTGTGATCGTTGAATTTGATTTTGATCCATTTGTAACTCTTTATGATAGATGTTTTAACCTTATCTTATGTGATGAACATGCTATATGCAGCAACCCTTTTCTTCCTTTTCATATCTTGATCATTTGATGTGCTTGGGGCTTAATTGCAAATTGGTCCTGCAACTATGGGCTTTTATTTTTCGGTTGGCAATTTAGAACTGTAATTTAGTATGGCACACTAAAGATAAAAATCACTCGAAATTTACAAATTGGCCGGAATTGATGACATGGCCAGGAGTTTTAATATTCCAGCAAAATGGATGATGTGGATACTAACATGCTTAAAAGATGTACGCATGGCGCTCACGTGGAATTAATTGTTCTACATTTTTTTATTAACAGATTATATTATGATCGAATTTTATGATATAAAATGTAATTCTTCCTCATCATTCATATTGCCAGAAAATTGAAAATCGACAATTTGAGCTGATGATGTGGCCACACGTCATCATTTCCAGCCAATTGTGAATTTAATTCCATTGGTTTTTTATTCTCAGTGTGCCAAAAATTATAAATTATAGTCCTAAATTGCCAATAGAAAAAATGAAAGGACCAAAAAAAATAATTAGCCCTAACAAGACCAATTTTGTAACAGTAGTCAATCTTATTTCATCAAACCTCAAGAAAGAGTTACAACATTCATTCCTAATTCATCAAACATATTTACACATAACACGATCATATAATCAACACAACAACAATCACGAAACGGAAGAAACGGATGTTAATCTTCTATTTTAAAATGGTATTTGATCTTATATATCTTTTTTATTCTTCTATATCTTTTATTGGATGATTAATATGTATATAAAAATTATCATATTAATTTTTTGAAGCATAAATCGCAAATTAAATTTATATGGTAATTTTTATACTTTTATGTGTCAATCATCCGTGGAATATAATATGAAAATTAACACCATTCAACCGTAAAAAAACTCTTAAAAAGCTGACCAGGCCTCCTTTCCCTCTCCCGCCACCGAAGAAACCAACACATTACCCGAATTCCTCACCGAGCAATTCGCGCGAATCTCACCCTGCGTCCCCGTCAACACGCTGAGCTGCGACATCTTAATCATCGAGCTCACAAATTTCTCGTAAAACAGAGTCTGATTAATCGCGAAACCCGTAACAATCCCCCTCGTCCTCGAATCCGTGTACAGATCCTGATCCGACGTGAACAGCCCCTGCCGATTCATCAGATCAACGTAGTATTTATTGTCGAATTTGTCCGGCGAACGAATGTCGAGTACAGTTGTGCCGTTCGAGTTCGCCGTCGGGCAAGTGGTTTTTAGGTTTTTGGCAAAGGTCTGGTCCATGGTGGGGTCCTGAGTGGGGTAGAGGCGGTCGGTGAAGGAGGTGCAGTGGCTGATACCGATCGTGTGGCCGCCGGAGAGCGCCACCACGTCGGTGGCGGTGAAGTTTTTGGTTGCGAGAGATGTGAGGAGGGCGGTGGTGTTGCTCGATGGCGGCGGAAGGTTGGCTAGTGTGGCGGCTGTGGTTGCGAAATTTAGGCCGTCGCGTCTGCCTAAGGGAATATCATAGTCTGGGCCACCGGACTGCAATATTCCCAAAATTTGGGGAAAATCAATGTTATTTCAATTAAAATATGTTTATTGAATCTTTTAATCAGATTAATTATTCCAAAGCAAAAAAATCATAAACAATACATTGTATCTATGTTTATTGAATCTATTAATCAGATTAATTTTTCGAAATCGAAAAATTCATAAACAATGACATTTTCGTTTATTATCATTTTTCTATTGTCACTAATAATAGATCAAGTACATCATTTTTCTACCTAAACTATTTACATGTCAAAAATTGCTAGTCTTCTATAGTTACATAACCAATTTTACAATTAAGTCTTTCATTAGTTCTCGTATTGCATACTGCAAGCGTATATCATGCAAAGATAGAGTTATCAAAATCAGCGATGTCTGATGGGTTGGCCCAACCGGCTTGGTGAAAGGGTCGGATTGAGTTACGATTTTCTAAACCTAAAAAGAATCGAGTCTATTTGGTGTGAAATGCCCGGCCGGCCCAATTAGCCATGTATATTTTCATGGGTTCAGTTGTACTTGGGCCTCAAATATAGTGGTCTGGTTGAATTTTGGCCCGTCCCTGCTCAATTTTCCCTTTGGTCCGGCGGGCCGACCCGTCCCATTTAACAGCTCTATTCAAAGACGACATATATATTTGAGAAAAGATTTTACAAACTTACAACATTATTTTTAAAAAAAAATAATAAGAGGCCAATAATGAGCCAGGAGGCTCTTCATATAGACCAGGGGGCCTCTCAGCTCTTGTCACAATATTGTTATCCACCTACAAACTTTGCCATTAAAACGAAATAAATGTGCATTAAAAGAATTTAGACTTATTGAAACTATTGTGTCTAGATCCAACTGATCATCATCATCTAAATCATAGCTCAAAAGCATTAGACTCGTCAAATCTCAACCAATTCAGTTGTCTCAAGAAAATTTAGCAAAAAAAAAAATGAAAGCACAGTTTATTGTATATATAGATTTGAATTACCAGAAAAACAGCATCACGGGCTGAAAGGGCGAGAATATCCGCACAGGAGACAACTCTACCGCACTTTTTATGCACCCGCCTTCGAAGATCATCGATGATTTTGAAGGCCTCGGCCCTCAAGCTCAAATTGGGGGGCGCAGCCTGCTCGCTCGGCCCACTTGCTGATCCATCTAGCAGCACTGAACCATCACATCCCTGTACATCACAAAGGCAAATGCATAATCAAACACATGTATTTGGATTTTACATAAAAAGAAATTGATAAAGAGATTATTCCGATTTTAGGAGGTGCAGAAATTTTAAAATTTTAAATTTAAAAATTATACTATTTTAAAAAAAATTGCTTGTACTGGCGTTACTAATGAGCTAGACGATGAGATGATACAGAACACCATCGGAAGTCTAGTAGGACTAGACATCCGACAGTCAAATTCCATTAGAAGAATTTACACGTCCAAACCATGGGTGTTGGATCTTTAATCCACAATCCTACTGAGTAACCGCCATGTGGTTGTCTTTGGATCTCTATTTTTGTGTCTTTTTTCTCTTCTCATACTTTTGCTTCTATTTTTTTTTTTTTTTGTTTCGCTAGCTGTTCGGCTTTGTGAACATCACCTCATTTCTTCTATTTTTTAATATATTATTGGACTTAATCTTAAAAAATCATACTATTTTAAAAGTGTAATGAAATTGAGATCGGACATGTGCCACCATCCTACTGGGGGATCATGAGACACGATAGAAAACTAATGTAGCATACAAGAAGATTTACTACTTTAATTTGACTCCTCGGCCGCATAGGTTGTACGCATCTAATGTTACATCAAATGATTTAATTAAAGATTTTGTATGAACTAGTTCCAATTTAATCGATTAATAAATTCCATTTAAGTTACCCAAACATGGAATTTTTTTCAATTTGTTTAACTTTGAACCATGCTCCATGTTTTACCATGATTTGGACAATCTCCATGGTGCAATATTGTGTTAAAACAGTTAGTTTATAAGCACTTTTTTCAAACTAACTATCAATTTTAGTGGATCGGATACCTGGACAAAGCAATCATGAAAATGGAGTCGAAGCAATCCAGCAGCTTGGCCAATATCATTCTTGAACACCTTTTTGAGCTGTTTTCTTACAATGGATTCCAAATTTGGACATGAAGAATCATAGTAAGTCCATGAAAGTCCACTAACTATGGGTTCATCAGACCCTCCCTGAGCGTTTGCAAAATGATCAAAATATGACCACAAAACAAGAAAATTAGACAGCAAAAATAACATAGAAATTGACATGTCTGAGGCTAAGTGTAATTATTGGAAATTGAGAGTATGAAAAGAAGACCCCATGCAACAAGGCTACTTATAATAAGCCATACATTGTTGGCAATAAATGAATCCAACTATTACCAAACTAGAACTGACCACGTTTCCCTCTTTATGACACAGTACCTTATGAACTCGTTTGCGATTGTTGATTGGATTGATAAAATAATTTGGATAAGTTAGGCTTGGATGATATAATTGAGTTCAATAACACATTTGGGGAGTATGACTGTGATGTGTGATTATTTTAGTCGGGTAACAATATTTTGTTTGGTATTGATCGATGATAAAGTTGGTTAAATTTCCGAACGACCAAATTACCCCAAATGAAAAATAGAAACGTAATACTACTAACGAAAATGATGGATATAACTGCATCTCTGGAACGGTTGGTTATCAACCAAGAGCAGGACAAAAAGCAAGGAATTAATATGATGGATTGTAATCAAAGATCCGAAACAATTAATAAACCTGGATTAAACAATTTTATCATAGTCAATCAAGTTTCTCAAACGAAGTGATTATCTGTCATCCATTTCAATCGGATGGACCACGTGTTTAGCCTATATATCATCGATCGCTCTTGATCTTTTTCTTTCTTTTTGCCTTCTTTTCTTATTAAGAGAATAGATTTGACAAATGTAGGGAGTGCTTGCTTATGAAATATTTTTCACCCCTTCACTTTTGGGATAACATTTTGCATGAATATATGATTGTTTGTGAAAATACACTATTTATTTTTCTTATTTTTCAAATCATCAATCACATCTAATTATAGTTAAAAAAAAATATCACATCAACTATCATTATTATACAACCATATCAAAATATACTATTCACTCTCTCTTATTTTTAAATCACCAATCAAATCTAATCACTATTATACAAAAAAGACTATCACATCAACTATCATCATCACATGTTCATCTTATATTCAATCACACTTTCAAAATCCATTCTCATTTTTTAAAATAATTTTTCACACTATTCTGTTTAAAAGAAAAAATGAGCGGAATGAATGGCCAAGCAATCACTCCAGTAGATTTTTGTATTAAGGAAATATCTCAATTTTACTTGAAATTGTTCATTTATTCATCATTTGTAGGTGAGATTTTTCAATGTCACTTGAAGTGGGTTAAGTTGTAATTGGGCTTTCTTGTGAGCCCACAATAGAGAGAGATTTATTAGCTATTGCTTTTTTCCTTAAATTTTTCAAGAGAGGGCAAATGAGTTGGGTTGGTATTGGCCCACTGGGGCAAAGAGCAAAATTGGACTATGTCATAATTCATTTGATCTACCATTATGGGCCAGTCTGACCCATACCTGAGAATATAGTTGAATTTACATTAGTCAATTGAGGTTAATCAGGTCGGGCTGTCAGGCCGAATTGTTCAAACCAAATAGGTTTAGTTCCCTTTTTCGGGCCCATGAAATTGCAATCTGGATTGGTCTTATTATCGGGCTGACCTATTTGGAGTTCAAAATGAGTCAATTGAGTCCAATTGGGTCGGCCCGTCGGATCGCATTGTTCAAACCAAATAGACTTAGTTCCTTTTGGGTCTATGAAATTACTATCAGGGATGGTCTTATCATTGGGCCGACTCATTTGGGTTGGTTTTGCAGGCCGTTTTTGGGCTCATGTATATATTTTTTATTATTTCATTACAAACTGTAACCTTAAACTGCAAATTAAAATTCAAACTGATAAACTTTCTAGGTTAACATACGGAAAAAACGTGCCGTAGTATGCTCATTAATTTGTCAACGACTTTGAATCAAGAGTGTTAGAATTGTTATTTCATAAATTTTGATATTCAACTGCTTTACCATATTGATTATTGACAACTCAACTCGTAATTGTATATAAAAGTTTGAAAGTCTGATTTGGAGTGCTATTAGTTAGCCTATTAGTTTATGTCAATATCATACTAATAAAATTTGATTTTATAATCATATATCCCAAACGCAACACTAGTTTTAATTAATGAACTGTACAATCCTATCAACTAAAAAAAAAAAAAAAATGCAAACGATGCCTTAAAGATTGGATTGAACTGATTGGTCATATCGAATATCAGTAAAAAGAAGCCGATCCACAAGTAAGCAGGTGTTGAATATGAAATTTTCAGCTTATAGTAGCGTTTTTTTTTTTTTAAGTACAATGGGGGATAATAGGGGGAGAGACACAAACACTCATATGAGATTGATATCATACTAATAAAATTTGATTTTATAATCAATCACTAGTTTTAATTAATGAACTGTACAATCCTATCAAAAAAAAAAAAAATACAACACAAATCTCTATCACAAGTGTTGAAAGAAATTTTCACAAACCTCATAATTGAGCAAAACTCAAACTTATATAATTAAGATCTCAAGCCTTCGCAATAAAATACAATCCAATGATTACACACACACACACATATATATATATATGACTGCTTAGTTAAGCAGATAATATTGACATAGTCCTTCTTAGCTGGAGATGGCACAAGAAAAATAGCTGGACAATAACAGTGATGATATTGTAAAAATGTTGAACCAGCTGGCAAATAAATCCTGAAACGCAGCAGAAAAATGCTATTGAGAAGCAAACATGCCATTTCAAATCATAAATGCAAGTATGTAACAGTTTAATCAAACAATTTCAATCCAGATTATATAAAGGGCAGATCATAATCAGAAATACGATTACACAAAAAATAATTGAGCATATCCTGCATCAATCCTCGGCATATTGTTTCTCAATATTGCCATAATCAGCATTCATCACAGCAACTAAAGTCAATCATAACAGAAATTGAATCTTAGTTTAGCAAAACAGAGAATGAAAATGTTCTGAATCAAGAGGAAATGAAGACTCCTCCAAATTCTATAAAATTAAACATGACAAATTGGAAATGACTAGAAATTCGATCGATATTAATGGACGAAGAAAAATTTCTTCCAACGCAAGCCAATCCAACTCAATAATGGAGTATGCTGCTAAAGATTCCTGCTTTTGCAATTTTAACTTAGCATCATACTCCAAAACCTATTTACATCTTTCATGATCTCACCAATGAAGATAAGTAAATAATAATTGCATCTATAAACATCACATAATATTATTTCATCCACGCAAAAAAATGAAAGTTTTACGCCAAAATCTCGTCCAAGTGCTCGACAACTTCCTTCATAGTAGGCCTAGCTTTCCACTTCTCATCGGCACATTTCACACCGATCTTGAAAATCTCCACAACCACGCTTTCATTAAGATCATCCTTGGAAATGCTAGCATCCACCATTTCCATATACCGTTTTCGCTCGATCATTTTGTAAATCCATTCCATTAACCTAACTTCCCTCCCGTCCTCACCGGGAAATGGGAAACTCGGCCTCCTCCCCGTGACAATCTCCAACATTAGTACCCCAAAGCTATACACGTCGCCCATAAAGGTCGCCATTGTGGCGCCCTGAAGATATTCCGGCGGCATGTACCCCATCGTCCCAGCGACCTGCGTGGACACGTGGGAGTGGGACCCCTCTATCCGACGAGCCAATCCAAAATCGGCGATATGGGCCTGGAAATTCTCATCTAACAGAATATTACTAGCTTTTATATCCCTATGAATTATGGGAGTATCAAGATTATGCATAAAAGCAAGGCCTCTAGCTATACCTCTAACAATGTTCATCCTAGTTTGCCAAGACAAGGGCAACCTTAATTCTATGCTATCATAATCTTCCTCGGATGACGTGTCGTATAGCCATTGGTCAAGACACCCTTTTTCGATAAATTCGTAAATTAGGACCCGATCAGAGCCCGTTGCACAATATCCTAAAATCTTAACTATATTCGGGTGTTGAATCTTACCAAGAGTCTCCATCTCGGCCCGGAACTCACGCAAGCCCTGAAACGCATCGTGGGAGAGCTTTTTCACCGCGACAATCGGGCCTGAATTGAGCCGGGCCTTGTACACGAGCCCGAAACTCCCGTCGCCGATTATGAGTTCCGGGGAGAAGTTCCGGGTCACTTCGACGAGCTCCTTCATTGAGACCCGGTTGAGAGACGGGTCAAAAGTGGCGCTTTCGCCGAAATCGGGCTTTGGCGAAGCAGAATTTCGGGCTCGGGCTGGCGCGATTGAGGGGCGATTACGGCGTCGTTTTGAGTCGCCTTTGCAGATGATCAAGATTGAGGCGAGGATTAAGCTGACCACGAAGAAGCTGGCGGTGGCGGCGAGAACTGCTTGTAGGGTTTGGTCCATTTTTTGTTTGCATATAGTTTCCGAAAGGGATTAAAGATGTGGGTATAAATTGAAGTGTGTGTAGTTTCAGAGGGGGAATTGGGTTTTGGGTGGTGAATGTATTTGACTGAGAAGGGGAAGGATGAATGTGAGACGGCCGCCATTAACGGTGGGGTGAGAGTTATTCAAAGAGGAAGACTTGGGAATTCTTTGTCTGCAGTGTAGACCGAGGTGATGGGGTCAACGGTTTGGCCGACTGCTCAGATCTTTTCCCTTTATTCATTTTGAATCAAAGATGAAAAAAAAAATTAACAATTTTAAATTTCAATTTAGCATAATAATAATTGTTTCTAATTGTGTTCTTATTCATAAATTTAAATTTAAAGAATTCCAAATATATTGGGGTAAGTTCAAGAATGGCATCTTTTCATGTTTCAGTTACAACTATGGTCTTCCTTATTAAAAGGATTCAAAGATATATTGAAGTTTCCATTATACCCTTTATAACAGAATAAGGAAATATGATTAATTCGTACCAGATTTCACAGAATACGAACACTTTTCAGTTTCTATTTTCTGTTTCATTCGTGGCATTGTTACACCTACTTAGATCCAGTCTCCATACGGAGGTTTTAAAAAGATCATGTCAGGTTTTCAGCCGATAAACTTAACAGGTCATAGAATTTAAAAGATGTTCGATTCTATGTTATCAGTTCCAAACTAAGGTTTACAGGTGAAAATGGAAATAGTCCATTACGACCATATCAGGCCCAACATGCTTAGTAAAATTAATAAATCCCTCAAAATTCATACCTCTTTTGACCGAAACAGTACAGGGTTAGGTGGTTCGCAACGCCACCAGCCGGAAAATTACTGCCCCCAGATCGTTTGACAAACAGCTCCTCACTGTTCAACCTCATCCTCAGGGAAGATGATATGCAAGTTATCCGACTCCTTCGTAAATAAACCCAAAGACAAACTTGGTTCGTTTCTACCCAAGGCGTAAAAGTAATTCTTCAAATGGGATTGATCAATAATACATTATGAACACATGTTGAACAAACAACCTTTATTTTATTAAGAACTTAAAGAAAAATTTATTACATTAGTAATCTCCTTTTGGGAGGAGAAAACTTGTTTAGCCTCTCATAAAGGCTATCACACTTTTGTACATAAAATTAAAAAACTAAAACTGAAAATTGAAAACACTCTAGAAATTCTAAACTCACAACAGAAGGAATTTTACAAAGAAAGTTTATGACGAAGACTAAGGAAATGTTCGATGCTTTTAGCTTCTCAGATCTTGACATTTATAGAGGTAGAAGACCTCATGTTTGTATTATCCCCCTAAGTGGAGGTCTCTTTCATCCTTGAATTATTGCTCCACTTGCGGCAAAGAATTAGTTGGCATCCAACTCATCTTCACATGGGTTGGGTCTCCTATTGTCTGGTATCCGAAGTTTTTTATGAAAACTTCCAAATCATGTTGACTCGTCCTTCGTCTTTTAGTAACTTGGACGGCATCTTTCATGGACCCACTTTTCGTCTTTTTCCGAGTGGGTTGTTATTCTGCCCTGGAGTCACATGTCTCCACCGACTTTGTTGGGGAATCTACTTTTTGGTGGTCCCCAAAACTTTTCGATACTTCGTGACTTTTCTTCTCCGTCGTCGTTGGGTTTTCTCCGATCGATTTTTGGCGAAATCCTTTGCCAAATTCCAGGTTCCTTCTAGTTTTGACATTGGGACAGACCAAGTTCCCAATGGCCTATGTGAGCCATATTGCAATATTTCCGTGAGTTTCTTTACTCCCTGCACTTGTTTTCCCACAAAAGATTTCTTTTCTTTTCGAATAAGTCTTCTCTGCGAATCTTGTAGTTTTTCTGTCATAGTATTCAACATGAATGATCCGTTCACCGAATTTTGATAAAACTTGAACGGAAACTTGACTTTGTCCATCTCGGTGAGACAGACCCACAATCCCCACGCCTTCTTGTTGTAATTTGATCTTGATGAAGGTCATGGTCAATTGTACTTTTCCCGAATTAGCCTCCTTAATATTTTTGAAGGCTCTTTCATCCGGTCGTCAAGCTTTGATGTAATGGAAGGCTTCATGTCCACCTTTTCCGATGGGCTCTGTTGATGCACTTATGAAATACTGACTCCAATGTATCCCCTCGTTTTAGGCATCGTTCATTGTTGGGCAAGACGTCACATCGCTTCCTCGGATCCATTTTGGTAATTTTGTGATCTCAGGGAAGCCTGGTGAAGTAGTATAGATCGAGGCCAAAGCCCCAAACTCGTACCACCTCTTCACTTCTTCGGCCGGGAATTTGGTAACATCCAAACCCTGGATATTTTCGAGAAATATCGATCTTTATTTTTTCGGAGATATCCTTGCCTGGTAATCGTTTCTCCCCACCCGCCCGGTATTCCCGCGAAGAAGAAGAAACTTTAATCTCGTTAATATCAACCTTAGAAGTGCCCATCATAGACCTAAGATTGATCTCTTCATCCTTTACCCGGACGTCTTTGGGTTGATGTGATAACTCGGGATTTGACCGAGTATCGCTTTTTCCTTGGGCCAACATTTCGCCGACAGACTTGTGCTAGAGGTACTTGAATCCTCTGCTACGGGTTGGGAGCCTGCGCTCTAAACGCTCCGTTTGCTTATTAGCAGCCCGGAGGAGTGGCCCTTGAAATGCCGTTCTCAACTGAGAGTGAGACCGAACACATGCTCATATACGATCAGTTACTTTGTCCTGATCATTCCTTTGTAGTTTCCCGGCCAAATCAACATTGATGACCAGGGTATCAAATTCTCGGAGTAGCATTTCCAGCTGGTCTCCAAGATGTCTTGATGCAGTGAGGATGGAATCAGCTTCAATTCCCTCCATCTCTTGTTAGAAAATCTGCAAGAACATTTTCATGAGATTTTATAATGACAATATCATAATCATAATATTGGCATTCAGCTTGCCATCTAAGTATCCTAGCTTTTTCTGTTTTTTGATTCAATTTTGTTTTTCAGAAAAGCTTTGACACTTGAATTATCAATTTTTAAGATAAACTTTTTAGCCAGTAGAAATAAAGGCCATTTTTTGAAAGCCTTTCTGACTGCAAAGAATTCTTTCTCGTTGATATGCCACCGAGTTGCTTCACTGTCTGTAAATAGACCGCTGCAATATTTGCATGGCACTTCTCCGTTTGGTGTGGCTTTTGTAAGAACTGATGCCCACCAATGATTACTGGCATCTGTGTAAAGTACCAGTTCATCTTCATCCTGTGGAATTGCAAGTTTCGGAAGCTTTTTGCAAACTTCTTTAAGCTGCTTGATTCCTTCTTGATGTTCATTCTCCCATTTGAATACTGCATCTTTTTTAAGCAATGGGCTAAACACATTCCTGTAATGTGCTAGATTGTTTATGAACATTCCAGCAAAATTGACAACTCCAAGAAAACTCTGAAGCTGCTTTTTGTCTTTCAGTATATCTGGAAATCCCTGTATCTTTTCTACAATATGACTTTGTAGGATGATTCCAAATTCATCGATCTCAATTCCTAGGAATTCAATCTGTCTTGTTGCAATCACTCCCTTCTTCTCCGAAAGCACTAATCCTTCCTTGTGACAAACATTTGAAAATATTTCCAAATGTTTGAGATGCTCATTCATGTTCTTTGATGCGATTAGAATGTCATCGATATACACGAACATGAAACTGAAATAATCTTTGAAGAGATTATCCATCTTCCTTTGATATATCTGGGGTGCGTTAGCCAATCCCATAGGCATCACGTTCCAAATATAGTGACCTTGTAGAGTAGAGAAAAGCTGTGAACTTCTTACTTTCTTCATCCATCTTAATCTGGTAAAATCCAGACTTGCAATCGAACTTTGAGAATATCTTGGCACCTTTGATCTGATTAACCGGATGTTCTGCTTGGGATATAGTATCCGTCGAACTCCAAAATGTTATTAATTCTCTTGTAATTAATAACAAGTCTTCGCTTTTCTCTTTTGATTTCTCCATGGTTTTCGACTAAGAATCCGGATCATTGTATGGAGAAACTCCTGGTGAAATTAACTTAAGGTCAAGATGTTCCTTAAGTATTTTCTGCATATCCTCCCGATCCTCCTGGTTCATAAGGATTGGTTTGAATCTCACGAACTCGTACTATTTTCCGGGTTTAACCTTCAAGGATGCTTTGAGCTCATTATTGTCCCACCATGCCAAAGGATCTTCATTGTAATTCCTTTGGATCTTCTTCTTGATATCCTCGAGTGATATTTGTTCCTCTAGGGTCACGTCACTCTGTGGATTCTCCATTAGACTCATCCATAATTCTGGCAATGGCTTCTGGAGTAACTTGTTCTTCTCCTTGTACTCGAATGAATACAAGTTATTATCCCATATCTTCGATCCTTCCGAACTGGAACCAAATTGTCTATAGGATAATAAAACTTCACCAAATTTCCTTCGATCCGCCATTTTTGGATTGTGAAGTTTGGCTTCATCACCACGCTTTGTCTGCGAAAAGTAATGGGCATTTTTTCGTAAAATGCCTCCCCATGATCTTTGACAATAATCTTATGATCACATAATGTTGTGAAAATAAGTCTTCTTGTCTCATTTTCTGTGTAAATCGCTTTAATGTTTGTAGGAAATTATTTCCTAGCAAAACATCTCGCACATGTATCATGAAAATAGATTGGTGGCGTTTTCACCTTGTACCACGGGTACCGCGCGCGCTCCGATCATGATTTCTACTTGTTTAATTCCCCTATTAAGGATAAGAATCCTTTTAGAGAAATCTCTTCCCGCAATTCTTTGGTAAATCTTCTCCAATTTCTTTAAGAAAAACATTCGCTTTGCAAAGTACATATTCCAAGCACTGAATCAATATAGGCGCGAAATACTCGCCTTGTATTCAAAGCATATAACATTCCGATAGAAATGTATATAGAGAATGGACTAGTGGTCATCGATTTGTATCTTTTATCAACCATTTGTGAACTCCATTCCTTCTTGTAATCTTTCCCAAGGTTTATGATCCTCGAGAAATTCAATTCCCGGTATTAATTGTTCGGGATTTTCCCCGCAACCCTGTGATAGTAAGCTCAATTTCTCCTATCTTCGAGGCTTCCTTGATACCGCCCAACTATTGGTTGTTGGAGATAATATAGAACATCACAAGGAAAAATATTATCCTTTTGAGTGATGTCGAATATTACTTCCACTTCTCGCCATCCTTCTGGACATTTCAGCTCTCATGCTATTTTGAAAACATCTGGAATGCGCTGAACTGTACTTGGTCTCTTTTCTTCCCAACGGCTGCTACTCGTCATTCTGTCCTGTTGGAAAGACATCCTTCTTGGCTCAACTCTAAGACTTCGACTTTTGTTGAAGATTGGTTGATCTTGTATTTTCATATCGATCTCCTTGATAGTTGGAGACTCCATGATTTCTGGTAGAACCACCCTGGCAAAGTCCTCAGAAATTCTTGGGACTTCAATAAAATACTTCTGAATGATGTGTATTCGAGAGAGCATAAAATATCTTGTATGTGATCGAATAGGGTCTATTCCCTTCTTTCATCAAATCATCTCTTTTGAAATCTTGATGAAGGGTTAGGACTCTACTAAAATCTCGATCTCCCAGATTGTATGCAATTCTATGATAGACATTAAATGTCAATTTCCCAGCATACAAATTTCCTGTAACCGCTCCAAGGCATGAATCCTTGAGGTTTGAGATTCGCTTGTCAAAGATAGCCAGATTGAGTGGCGAATCTATCCCTTCTTTGAATGTTGCTTTAATAATGACTCTTATGGCACCGATATGAATCCATGAGAGTGTATTTGCAACTTCTCTTTTAACTCTGCTTTTGATCTCCTGGATTTCTCTAATAGGGACCAACTGCATCTCGATTAGGTTCCCAGTAAACTCCATCGGAATGGCAAATTCTCCGGTTGTTACCCTGTGGATAATTTGGTGTCTTCTATTACGAAAACCAATCTTATCCAAAGCCTTTTCCATCGCTCCTATTGTAAATCCATCATAGATTTGAAGCTTTGGATCTTCCTTCATAATTCTCATAAGAGTCTTATGAGACACAGTAGTATGAGAGAGGAATCCTCACATATCCTCCCTAACTGTCTTCTGAAGAATTTCTTCTTCACTCTGATTCTGAGCAGGAGTCACTTCCATCGTCAGAATAGATCTCTTCTTCATAGATGTTTTCATCTGAGGGAATATCCTCAAATTGATACACCTGTATAAGATCTTGATAATAGACAGCTTCCTCGATTTCTGATGTGGCCTCGAACTATCTGACTCCTCGTTTTTTATTGTCTGGGCAATCCATTGAGATATGCCCTCTTGCTCCGCATGTCCAAAGCAATTACAGTCTTTGAAACTTTCATTAGCTCTAGTGTGAGCACGCCGAAAGTTCTTTCTCTCGGATTTTCGCTTTGTACTTGCTTGATTAAAACTCGATGATGAGGCTCTACTCTCGCTTGGTCGGTCTTTGCCCCCGATTTATAACTTCGGGCTTTTTTTGTTTTGACCGTAACCTTCTAGGTCTCCATGAAGACGCGCTTTTTTTTCACGCTTCCTCGGCGGTATGGATGGCTTATATCCTTCTTCTTCTTGTGCCTCCTTGGTTGACCTCCCACAATTGTTGGGATATCATTATCCACACAACATAGAGGAACTGTTTTGTTAATTCCTCTTAATCTTTTGTAATTCTTGCATAGAGTCGCTTGGTAACACCATTCGATAACTTGGCCTTTAGGAAAGACATTTTTAAGCCACGGTTTCTACTTGACTCCACCCTTGTATTCCCTGATAAGCATTTCTCTCCAAGGACTCGGAATCTTGGCAAAGAATAGCTGTGCAACTTCTTTTCAATTTTGGATTTCCACCGGTATTCGGTGAACAACTTGATATATTCGTCAATATGACAAATATCTAGTAACTCAAGGCTATAAGGGCTTGCTTTTTATATCTCTTTCTTTTTCATCCTCTAATCCTCAAAATAACTCGTGCCGATGAACTGGATTTTGAATAGTTTTGCCATACCATCGACAATTCCTTTAAGTGATTCTCCTGATGTGACCGAACTTTTTGTACTAGCATCGGTCATATCCCAGGCAATCTTTACCGATCCTTCAAGACTCATTTCAAGGAGTAAAATGAATGAATCCTTTGTAAGATCGAGGGTTCCTGCTGAAATTCTCATAGTTGAAGCCCATTCATTAATGAGAACTTCTCTATTTTTAAAATCTGGGATGTCCAGATTTAACATCAACCCATATGGATGTATTGGGTCGAGGTGCGATCTTCCATAAGGCGTCTGATAAACATTCGGCCTTCCAGTAGATTGTCGAGTTCCTACAAGAGGGTTTCGAACTCCTGTCCCTGAAAGCGGATCACTTCCGGTCATGAAATCCCCAGCGTGTGGCATCCTCTCGTCCCGAGCTCAATGATGTGAACCCGTACTTTCTTCGATGTTAGGATTAACTGGTGGTGGTGGTGGAATCGGTCTTCCTGTTGGATCATAGGTGACCAAAGCTGATTCCTCACCTGCGTTCATCTTTAAATCTACAATAACTAATCCCGCGAAGGATTCTGTCAGGTCGTGTAGATCTTTAAGATTCATCTTTTCCATATCCATCTTTTTTAATTTTTGATGGATTTTCCTTTGATTAAAGCAATGGGCTTCTCCTCATCTGTCATCTTTCGTATAACTTCGGTTGGTTTCCCTTTTTGGTGTAAATAGGGTACCGTCCCAAAATCAATACGTTTCCTTTCTCCGGATGAACTTGGCCTGTCCTCCAGGTTCTTGACTCGTTTCTGAATATCATGAAGGAGTTCAAGAGTTTCTTTCGATATTTCACCATCGTCTCCATCAGTTTCGATCGATGAACTTGTCTTTGGTAGATGAATATGACGGTTGCCATAATTCGCGATCCTACGGACTTCTCTAAGATCTTCGGAGAACTTAGATTTGTCTAAGTATCTCGTTCCACTCGTACTCCATCGGGAATCATTGTTTCGATGGGAATTTTCATAAACCGTTTCTTGAAGGTTCATCACGTGAACATATAAGTGCAGTTAAACATCCGAATCGCTTATAATATTCGGCTCGCATTTTGCATTGCCTTAAGGTTTCCCCGTCGGCTCCTGCTTGTTCTTTTTCTTCATGTTGGTATTCCCAATATGAAACCTGGTCAATGTGTTCTTGTGCATACATCGTCAATATTTGACGATATGTCCTGTAAGGGGTACATCTCGGACATCAGTCCGGATCCATAATCTCGGAGTAATTTCTCCTCACCAATTGTTAATTACATAAATATAATAAATTTCACTAAAAGTTCTTAATAAACCTAGGCTCTGATACCATTTTTACGGCCCCTAAAACCTTTAAAAATCATTAGTTTACCTTCAATTCAATATAAGGGGTATTTTGAGGTTTTATCAAATAAAAAAGCTATATTTGAAACTTTTGAATAAGTGAGGCTAAAGTTGTAAGTTGGCTTTAAATTTAGGCCATTTTCAATCTTTTCCCAAATATATTGGTATGGTCGTCCAAGCAAACCAATAACAACATGACAAACAAAAGTAACCTAAAATTAAAATATTAGAAGTGAGGGAAAATTACAGTTTTTGTCCAATAACTATAGGGCATTAGCGATATGATCTGATTCGAAATTAATTTCACAAAAATATCATGTAACTTTTACAGCGTGGTTGGATATGATTGTTAGTTAGAAATATGTGAGTGGGTGAATAGTGAGATTTGTGGGAGAATGTGTAATAATTATTAGTTTTTTTGTGAAAAAAATGTGTAGATGTGATTGATATGAGAAAAAAATGAGAAAAAAGTGAAAGTGGGAGAATAATATATTTTCTGAAAATTATAATAAACAATCGCATGTTTGATCAGAAAAATTCTCCAGCGGAACGAATATAGAATCTCCTTCACATCCAATCTTCTCAATTTTAGGACATGTTTGCTAGGGGAAAAATAATTTGATTTTAACCCGAAAAAATGTTACATGTTGAGCACGTGAACGGAAATATTAGGAATTTTCAGCTAACTTTGACATTATGGTGCGGTGGCGATGCAACCATTGTGTATATGTCATACAATATTTCTTTCTAGCAGTTAGTGTTGGAATTGGTTTGATAAATTAGGTTTTGACCCGATTTTGATCAATTATTTAAGTTGGGTCATTTATTCTAAGTATGAAATAAATGAGATAAATGTCATCTACGCCACGGGTAGATGAGTTTAGCATTTTGAATTTCTCAAAACCAATATCGGGTGAATGAGAAATAAATGCATAAAGTTAGCCACTTAAAATGCTTTTATATATGGAATATAAAAGGGTGGAATATAAAAGGGTGGGAATATGGAAAGTCATATCCCACATAGGAAAAATATTAAATGTATGACTAGTTAATAAAGAGCTTCACCACTAATAATGAGTAATCAAGTGGAACTCCTTATGGTACACCCTAGAGGACCAAGTCAATTTTGACTAGCCTTTGGCTAGTTCAAAAGGCACCGAGGACGGTGCTCACCGTCCTAGCTGGAGCCGGAGCGAGCCGGCCCGGGCCCGCGCACATCGCACATAGTCGCATTGGGCGCTTTCGAGGCGCACTTTGCACTTCGCACGTACGCATCGTCGCGAGGAGCTTTGATGAGCCTTAAAGTTTTGGAAAATCAAACCAGGGTTCAGTCCAGTGGCTCGGTGACGTGGCAGGGCAGCTCGGGTAGCAAATTGAATATGTCATCCCTCCTCTTTGATTGGAATTAAGTTAAATAATCAAAAGCATATTCTTTCTTTGCTTATTTGAAAAAATAAGAATGGAAAATAATACTTTTAATTGAGCAAAATTAATAAAGCACCGTTGTCAAAGTCCATCCAAATAATATTCAGACATTTTATGCTGTCTCAACATTCAGTCACTTTTTGTGCAATTGAATGACATTTTTTTATAGTGAAAAATTAAATGATACTCTACTTAAATATTGAATAATTCCAAAATATATAAAATAAATATTTCTAGGCTGTTCAATGTTGCAAAAACAAATTCAACCACGATGGAACAGTTAATGTCTACTAAGATAATGTATTATTACAAGGTTGACTAGGAATATGGTCACATGGAATCTTGCCTAACGTGATTGGTTGTTATTCCAATTGCATCCACCTGCAAAACACTGTTTTTATATTACCCCAAAATAGGCCAACTTTGGAGATGATTGATAATTTATAATAATTTAACATACTTTATGGCTTCGCTTTAAAAAACAAATTTTTTTGATTTAGTTTTTCTTTTAAATTAACTTATATAATCTTTTTTTTTTTAACTTATATAATCATAACATGTTATTTTGAAAGTTTATATGCTTATGTCTTAAAAGCTTTTACGGGAGAAGACCTTCCAAGTTCCAACAGTCTGTAAATTTAATACGGTTTCTAAATATTTTCTTGGAAGTTTAATTAATTTTCTCATTTTCCTCTCTCAAAACCTTAACCCTCCTAATTGATCTCCATCATCCTCCTATGGAGGATGGGGGAAATTATTTCAATTACTTTTAATCTAAATAAGTCCCCAATAGGTGACTAGAGATGGTAATGAGGCGGGTTAAAACCCGCTTCAAATCAATAGGCCACCCCGTTAAACGGGTCTTGGGGACAGCCACATTAATATTTATTATATTTTTAATATGTATTTACATATTTTCCATTATTTTCTTTTAGATTTGAGTGTTATATTGAATTTATTTTACTACTATAACATCTTGTAATAATATAATTTATTTTTAAAAAAATCTTATAATATTGTACTTTGAATATTAATTTTGAGTATTATTTGAGTACAATTGCAAGATCCTAATAATAGGCTTTTTTTTTAAAAAAAAAAAACAATAGTAGCTAAATAGTAGTAAAATATAGTTATAATAAGTTTCATAATTACATTTATTTTTTTAACCTATTGACATTGGATTGCTTTTGAAAATTTGGCCACAAATACAAAACAAGTAAATTATTGCAATTAAAAAATATATTCTTAAAAGCGGGTTTGGGGCAGTCCTGGGTTTTGATTTTTCTTAGCGGGCGGGTCCCGAGTTTGGCCAAATCCGCCTCGTTCCCATCCATATAGGTGACTTTTATTGTCCCCAAGAGGTTTTTTAACAATAGGTGACTATTTTTTCAGTTAATAAATTTGTCTCATACATGAGATTTTGTTCAGAAAATCAGATGAGTCATCACCCGATGATACGTGACAGAAGTGATTTCATTTTTGATACGTGTTTTGGCCAACGCCTCCGTTGCCGGGTTCTGATTCTACGGACCAATTAGGTTTAGTTAGGTTTAAATTAAGTTTTTAAGTTTTAGATATGTATAGATTAATTATGATCCTTTAGTACTTGCAACTGTTTTTAAAACTTTTACCGAACATTTTAGAAAATTTTGCGTATCGTTAAATATCTTATAATATAATTCTAAGTAGTTTACAAATTCATCTAAACATCTCTTTATTTTGATTGTTTTTTCATTTTGACTATCTTAATTGTAAGTTTATTTAATAGTATCTTATAAGTTCAGTGATCTTATTTTATCCCAATCCAAGACTTGTTTTTTAAAGTAAAGTTGACTGTTCCAAAAAACTTAATTTTTTTTTACATAAATTGTAGTAATATATAAAATCTTTACAGAAGCTAAGTCAAACATGCTCTTTAGTCACAACTCACAAGTACTACTGCTGTGAAGAAGATAAATTGGTTTTTCTTTCGACTTTTGTTGCATTAGGTCCAAATCCATTAATTGGTACATGAAAATAAAGTTATTTACTGTAACGACCCAAATTCTCTAACAGAACAAAATTTTTAACAAGTAGTGCAATAAACTTAACTAAAAGAACACAATTTTAAGAAAATAGCATATCATTAAAAACTTGCATCCAAATAAATAAAAGTACTTTTAATTCGAACCCACAAGACAGTCATTCAAAAATAAATGGTAACTAAAATCTGTTAACAAAACAAAATATTCCTAAATTTTCTAAAATAAATAAAACATTAATTTCGCATCCACCGCCTCCAATCCTCGCCTGGACTCCTTAACCTGAAAAATGTTAATGAGAATGGGGTGAGCTTTCAACTCATTTCAATGGGGACACGTTTGTCAAAATTAAATACATCAATAGGCATAATCGTAAACATTCAACATATAATTTAACTTTTACTCTGACTGGCCAGTTACTTATAGTACTGCGGGTTCACCCCGAGGATACATCTGATCCCGGACCTTCTTACCCCTGACTAAGTACTGCGGGTTCACCCCGAGGATACTTTCGATCCCGGACCTTCTTACCTTTAGGACTAATACAACATCGGGTTCGGGTTCGAGGATACTTTTGATCCCGGACCTTCTTAGAAAATTTTGCAGGCTAACATAATTTATTTTCACATTTACACATAAACAATTACACATATACGAAGCATTTAATAGCGACAAACAATAAATGAATAGAATATCCCCACCTCGAATAAACGCAGATATCTGTGCGAAGAATGCAATAAAACAGTAAATCCTACTTCTCGTTATCTTTGTTTTCTACAATAAAATTATAAAGTACAATTAATAATATAAGAAAATAATATATTAAGATAAAAATAAATAACTAAATAAAAGAAAGATCGGCTGATGAAGAAGGAAATTGAAGGTTTGAAATTGAATAGAGATAATAGGATTTTTGGATTTTGAAGGTGGATTGGTCAAAGGAATTTTTCAAAGTCAACACACTCAAATTAAAAAGAATTTTTCCAATTCAATTAAAGAAATCCTCAAACCCCCATATCTGCCATCCACTTTTCCAAAACCCAATTTAAAACAACCCCAAAAATCCCAACCTCAACCCCCAAAAATCACACGCTGCCCTGCTCCTTTTTTTCTTTCTTCTTCCATTTTCTTTTTCTCCATTAACCTATTCCTAAAACTCCAACTACCGTCATCTCCTTTCTATTTTTCTTTTTTTTTTTTTTTTTCAAAACCAACAACCCCCCCTCAATCTAACCCATCATCTTAATCCCGTCTCTGCTATCGTCTCTGACTTCTCATCCCTCAATTTTTTTTTATAAACCAGCGACTTGATGCCGAAGCGCGCGGCGAAGAGGGAAGAATATCGGGCTTGGCGCAGCGGCAGCATAGTGGGGTTTTCTGGGCTCGGAGTTTTGTAAGGCGCAACGAGCACCGACGACGAGGGGCGTGCGTGGTTCGGTGGCTGCCCTTCTATTTCTCCTCGATTCTATTTTTTTTTTGTGTTGGCTGAATTGAATCACATATTTGTTGTGATATTTGGGTGTGATTCTAGAAATTTACCGAAGTGTATTTCCGGCGAGCGGTTGGCGTCGGCAGGGAGGAAGGAAGAAAGAAGGCTATTTTTGTTTTGTTGGGTTTGTTGTATTTCTGTTGAATAGGGGAACAGAAGAAGAAAATTTTTATCTAAGAATTTACCTTACTCAGACTTTTCACTCGAATGAAGAAAGGAAAAGGACGTAGGATACAATTATGTATTTATAAGGAGAGAAATTCTGTAGTTTGAAGTTATTAGGGTTTGTTAATGATAACAATAAAATCAGATATATTAGGAGTTGAGTTCTATCTCTAAGATTCTTTAAAAAAATCTGGAGTGTAAAAGGAAAATTGATGAAATTAAACAACTTAATATTTGATAATTATAATTAAATAATAAAAGAATAATAATTATTAACTAATCAGATAATTATTTTTGATAAAATAGTTAAATTAATATAAGTATTAATAATATTATTATATAAAAATATCGGATATTACATTTACAATTTAAGAGTGTGTCTCTATGTAAAGATTTATGAGAAATAGTTAAAAAAAACAAATTGCATTATAATTTATATCATAATAAAATATTTTATAATTTAAAATAATAATATTCAAACATAGTGGCAGAAAAAATAAAAGGAAGATATATGGAGTATGGACCTTTTTAAATTTTGGTAGGATACAACCATCGAATATTAAGGGATGTAAAGAGTCTTCAGTCTTTGTCTTATGGTAGCCAAAAAGAAAATAAAAAGAAATAATGACATTTTCCTTACCCATATTATTACTTTATGTAAATTTTATAGAAGGAAAATAGCATTTTATTGAGTTTTCAAAGTTGATACATGTGTTGCAAAGGTGAATGATCCGAATTCGATTCCATATGAGTATGTGTCCCATTCCCAAATTCCCCCATTATACTCAAAAAAAAAAAATTGAAAAGGTAGTAAAGTAAAATAATATTAATGACCACAAAGTCATAAACACCATATTACTTTTTTTTTATATCAATAAAATCTACACACAAATTTTGTAAGATTTCACCTTATATTCTTTTTAAGTCATGCCTAGCACTTGTTTTAGGCAGGGTAGACTTTAGCATGAATATACTTGTAGCCTTTAGGACTCTACAACTACATATCAGCCTTTTTAGTTTTGTTCTTGTATACATTTTATATCAGCCCATGTATAAAATAAGTATTTCCACTATAAGGAAAAATGTTAATGCGAATGCTATTTTGTTTAAGCAGTCAAATATGAGATTTTAGATTTAACATTGATGCGATCGTCCAAAAGCCGTTACGTAACAATAAATTTTAAGTTGGGATATAACCTACAATAAAAATAGAAAAGAAAAAAAAAGGGTCTTGGAGCTATCGGAAACCCTTCTCACACTCCTTGACATTGGAGTGTTTTTTCGTTTCAACTACTAGTGGATTTTTGAGAATGAATGCACAGACGGATGCACCCCTATTTTTTTTAATTGATTATTGTTTATTTTAAAACCTTTTAATTAGGAATTTAGGATAAAAAACAAAGCTTGCTCCTATTAATTTCTTTTATGTAGTTTGTAACTGCACCTATCTTATTTTTTATATAGTTTATAATTTTATTTGTTTTGTGAGTAGATTTCTTGTGAGGAGTCTAGTTTCTTCATCGAAAAAAAAAAAGTAATATTTTTAATTATTTTTAGTGTAAAAACTAATATATTGTCTGTATAACTAAAAAATATATTCAGACATAATATTACTTTTTACCTAGAAATATTACTTTTTTATACATAAAATTGTTACTTTTTTCTCCGTCGCAGTGTGTCCGTTGTTTCTATGGATTTTTGTTTTTTTTCGTTTCTATGTTGTTTCTGTTATGTTTTTGTGTTGTTTCTGTTGTGTTTATATGTTGTTGATCTGTTGTTTTTATTATTTTTTAAACTTTTCATATAAGATGTATTGTTTATTTTTTATTTCGTTGTTGTTTCTTTGTTGTTCTATTTAAAACATGAAAGAAACATAATTGAAACAAATATGAAACAGTATCATGTTTTCTTCTTCTATTTGTTTTTTTTTGTTCATGTATGTTTTTCTTCTTTTTCCTGATCTGTAGTTCGATTCTTCTTCATTTGTGCTTGAAAAGATGTCTTCTCATTGTTCTTCTCCTTCGCACAGTGTTTGCGCACTTGTTTTGGCTGCTGCGTTTCAGATCTCTAATTGGTACTCTGTTTTTTGATTTTTTTGGTGGTTGTGTATATGTGCAGCGTATTGTGTGAGAATGATAGAGCTTGGAGCGTATTTGGTGGAATGTGAGCCCATGCAGCGCATTGTTAGGTAATGTTTATTAAAAGTCGGTATTTTGCAGGGTTTTGTACTATATAGGTGGGCGTTTTTGTCATTTTCCCCAAAATTAGATTGAGACGAAATTTCATTAGGCCTGCTTAGTCCAACAAGTGTATTTTTGATCGGGCTTGTCAGGTTTCGGGCCATTTGGGCTGGGGCAAAGTAGGACCTGTCCTTTTTAGGCCGCAACAAATAGAGTCCAACATAAACATATGTACAGGCTGGTTGGGTTGACCCATCGAGATTGAACCAATTTTGTCGGCTCTCGTATAACGGATTGAAATATTGTGATCCTCATATAATGACTCACACTTCGTAGGCCAATAATTCATGAAACAAATATGATTAGGGCTGATCAACAAAAACCGAAAACCGCAAAAACCGACCGAACCAAACCACACCACACCGCAATTGCTTAATTATTGGAAAAACCGCGATTAATATTTTTAGTCTAAACCGCACCGCATAAGATGGTGCAATTACAATTTGAAGTCTCAAACCGCACCGACGTTGTCAAGTAGAATACTACATATATATATATATATATTATATTTTCTATATATGTCATTACATTTCTCTAATCTATAGTATATTTGTATATAATTATGTATTGTCATATTTAATTATTTTCACTTGTGTATTATAGGTATATTAGTCAATTTACTCAATAGTTTAAACACCAAAGCCTTCATTTCTTGTTATGGATGTAGATTGGAGATTGAAATATTCAAGTTATGGGAGAGCATATTAGTCAATTTATTGTTCGATGAAAACTTTGTAGATGTGCTTATTTATTTGTAAAAATTAAACTAGGAGCATAAACGGAAATTTAAAGCACCCCTCCCCATACTTTTAGATTAAGCTTTTAGATTATGACTAAATGAAGCAGAACCAGAAGCAAAAGTTGATACTTAAAAATACTAAAAAATGGTTTAAGGCCAAAATATAAGAAATACTTTTTTTAGTGATTGCAAAAACTCCATATTTCTATTAGATTCAACTATTATATGTTATTGAAGTTGTTATAATATTCAGTTTAGGCAATTAAAACATATTCTTAACTTTTTAATTATCGAATTGATATGTTGTTTTGCTCATTTTGATTGTTCTATATAATATTCACTTATTGTACGTTAAAACCGCAAAACCGACCGAAACCGCCCAAAACCGTCGAAAACCGCATGTTTGTTTTATTCTAAAAAACCGCGACTTGAAATCAAATTTGTGACCGAACCGCACTTAGCAATTCAGTTTGAAAATATTGAAAAAACCGCCCAAACCGCACCGTGATCACCCCTAAATATAATGTTAGGCCTAAATCGAAAATTAGATCATAATTGGATAATTAAATTCGAAATTACTCATATCAAACACCTATATATAAAAAAATTTCATTTATACGGACATGATTGCTCGTTATTTTAGAGTTAATTGTTTATAAACTTTTTTCTTTTGATGAAACTCAATTGTTTGTGGAATTAATTTTTATTTATTTATAACAATATAAGATTATGATCATCATATATTAACAGTGACGCACGAGATATAAAGTAATGGTTTTAAATTTTTATAGGTTAATAGATATAGAAATAGAGTAAAGTACTCATTTCCCGAAAACATTCCTAAAATAAAATAATGAAAACCTCAGTCTTATTGGCCTTGTTTGTTTATGTTTTAGCGCCCATTTCCAATTTCCAACTATTCATGAAATGGAATCGTGTTTGTTTAAAATTTCAATAAATCATCATTTCCACTTTCCATTTTTCACACAAAACATCATCTCAAACCTATAATTTCAATTATCAACTCTATACACTACCCTACACCACTTATCAATCACTATTTTTATTTTTTAATCCAATTATATATGTGGGGACCCTCCATTACCAATTTTATCTATTTAAAATACTACTATATATATCTAATGGGACCCATTAATTTTTACAATCTTACAAATATAATATTATATATTCAATTAAAATATTCAACCACTATAAACTTTCAAATTATTATATACATAAAATATTATTTCAAAACTACTTAACCAAACATAATCTCATTTCCAAACCTACATAAAATTCATTCTCATTCACTCATCCAAACATAATTCCAGGTTTTTACACGAAAACCAATAAATTTCAAAATCCATTTCCCAACACTAAAAATAGCGTGGAAAAAAAACCATACAAGGCCATTACTTTCCTTCTGAAAACTCCAAAACCTCCCTCCACTCTGTCTATCAGATCGCAAAAGCGAAGACGAAGACCCCTCAAATATTCAAAATCCCTAAAACCCCCCATCTTAAATTCGCAACATTTTCAAATTCACTCCCTCTAATTATTACAGAAATTAAAGAAGATAATTAATTGCTGAAAAAGTTTTCACTCTCAGCGCGTATGTAGGTATACGAGATGAACTCCCTCTGCAAGTTTAAAATCTTCGATTCGTTTCCAGCGTAGCAGGGCGTCCTTTGTTTCTGGGTTTTTCTTGGTTTGTACTTTTTGCTGGATGGCTAAGAAGGTGCACGAAGTTTGGAAGGGTAACAATGTGAGATTCGATTTCCACTTTTTTCTTTAACTTTAATTTTATGGGTTCTGTTTTATTTTGTGGGATATTTTTTTATGCTTTTAGTTTAGCTTCATATGTTGATGGTGTTTATAGTTTAGGGTTTGCTTGGTTTTGTTTATTACCATTAAAGTCAATGATTGGTGAACGTATTCAGTTCGTTTTCGTTTGTACTTTCCTTCTTTTTTTGTTGGGTGGGGGTCGGGATAAGAGGAAGTGAGTATTGGCCAGTTAAAATTGATAGGTGAGCGGACTTGAAAGGAGGCCACGAATGATTTTTTCTTTTCCTTTTTATTTGCTTTTCAATTTTTGTTTCATGTATTGTGAACTAACAATGTGTTGTAAGCCTACTTAGAGTAGAAGATTTATTTGTGCCTATTCTTTTGTATCTATGAAGCTAGGTTTTAATTGGTTAATTGGTATAATTACTGTTTACTTTCATACTTTGCAGTTATGTTGAACTATTTGACATTGTAGTGTCTTTCTGGTCTATTGTGTGATGATACTGGCATAAAGAAGTATCCAGTTATGTGGTATACCATTTTCCTTTTTGGGTTATGTTGTCCACTTGTTTCGGATAATTAAAAATTTGTTTCTGATGTCGTTCTTAATTTTCAAATTTGAGAAGGGTCAAGTGAAACTTGTTGGACTAGTGCAACTATTTGATTTAACTGCTGAAAATATCTGCATTATGCCTGGAAATATTGTATCTATCATGTAAGATGCCCCTTCAAAGTCACATAGAAATTCTGAGATAATATGGATATTAACTCTAAATAATTGATTAAGAAACAAGTATTCCATTAACTTGTCTTCAAATTTCTTTTCTAACTTGACGATGTGCCAATTAAAGTTGAGTGGCTTCCCTAACACATGTTTCATAGAACAAATGCATATGTTGTACCAATGGAGCTTTTTTTGGAGTTTTGTTCCTTTTATTTTTTAGTAGCTCAGAATTCTAACAGTTATATAATTGTTTAATTGCCGAAAAAGTATATCGGATGCTTATTTTGCAATTTATATCACTGTTAAGCTAGCCTAACTGAACATGTATTCCAAGCTATGCAGTTAATAAATTGACAAATATTTATGATTGCTAGAAGTTTGGTTACATGACATGATATCTAGTATCCAGCACCTGGTTCTACTCAGTGGTGAATGGTGATGTATATTAAAGATCACTCAACTGTATCTTTTTCTGAAACTATGCAAAAAATATCCATGAGAGAGCTCTAACTCCTCTTCGCAAAGATGTGTCATTAATTATTATATTTTCCTGGCAGCATGAAATGAGTACCCATGAGATAGATCTGACCCTTCATCACAGAACAAAGATTTCCTTGGTTTTTCTAGTGAACCCAAGAAAAGGCAACTCATTTCGTCGTGTTATACTTTTAATAGTTGAATCTCCGGTTGATCTTAATAATATAATCAATTTGTATATTTTGGAAGTAATGGGTTATGGAAGTATAAATAGGAGGAACGTATAGCAAATGAGATATTTGCTAACAAGTTAATTAAAGTTATCAGTTTACATGCGTTTGGAGGATCATATGTTATGACTAATGACTATTAAGGTTCCATGTGATATTTTGTACATCTAACTGGGATATATGCTTGGAAATTAAATCTTTATAGTTATGCTTGACTGTTTTGGGAAGGATTACTAGGTATGATTCCCAAATATGAACTTTATAGTAATCAACATAAGGTTTTGCTATTTTTTTTTTATTAAAGTGGCTACTTCAAGACGATATCTCTTGTTGTACTGAAGAACGTGATCTCAAATAGGCGTAAGGGTTTTAAATTGTTGCAATATGTAGAATCGTAATATTATGCATTCTGTGTCTGTTCCATGTCATTATGATGTAATCTTATCCTGTATGTTCAACTTTTCGTACTACACTACTTTATGTGCTACGGTATATGCATGTCTCTGTAATATAGTTACATAAATTGTCTTAGGATCCATGCTTCTCACGTGGCAGTGGATGGAGATTGGTGATGAAAAAATGTTCATGTTTATGAATAGAAGTCTTTGGTGTTCGTGGTCTTTCTTTTATCTATTACGTCCTTCTGAGCTTTAATGAATTAGCAGCACCCCTGCATTAATATTTGGAATATTATTAACTGCTTTAAAAATATAGAAAAATGGGATGCTAAGATATTTTTGGGAAATCTTTAAATCTGTTGGAGAATGTCTTTTACTGAAATTAAAGAAACCATATCAAGTCCACATGTTTTAAAGTGATTTTGAAACTAAAAGTAGGACAAGAATGGAAATTAGAAACAGTCACAAGTGAAAGTACTATACAAGAAGATGCTGTGATCCATTTTTTAGTTTGGCTTTTGTCGTGATTATGTCTTGAAAGTCTTGGCAAACCTGAATAATGGTTTATATTGCAGCTGATTTAAAGAATGAAATATAGTTACTTTTCTATCTTTGCATGCAACTAAAATGGGAATATAATAAAACAGGGCCTTGATTTTATTGCGGAAATGATGTCAAATATATTTTAGAATGTCAATCATTTACCAGTTAAGGAAAACGAGACCCAATTTAAACAAGATGCTATTGTCTGTAAATATGATAGTAGCAGTTATCAAGAACTTCAACATCTTGTTTCATGAGTTGTTTGTTATTATCAAGCTCACTTTTATTTGATGGATCTGCAAAACTTCAACCTTGTGTAACATTTCAGGTTTACTTCTACTACCTGCAGTAAAATCTCTTTCTATATGAGTTTCCCTGGACTCAATATATTACCAATTAATCTGTTGGGTCTTTTCTTCTTATATCATAGATCATCGTACTTAGTATATAAGAAATGAGGTATCATTTTAGTAGGAATTTATCTTACTCTGTGAATTTCTATTTAGATCTTGCTTTGGATACATGGGAAGGAAGTAAAATATAATGTAATAGGTTTTGAATTATTACAAAACATTACTTACAAAAAGTTACTTAACATATTTACATGGCGGTGGCATTGGCCAGGTGGTGTAAAAGCCGATTGACTTTTATGGTTCAATAATGAACAGAGTTTTTTTGCCTATTAATATCCTTTGATGTTCGTATCTGATACCTTGCTTTGAACTTTGGGAAGTTCAAAAGTTCCCAAGCTGTAATTCACAGCTTAAGCATGCACCAATTCTTGAAAGTTCTTGGATCATAGTGATGTTTTTACTTCAACATCGAATAGCTGATGCTTGCACTTCACTAGATTTAGCATGTGGAGCATAGCTTGTTTGTAAATTACATCTGATAACTTTTGATGTACTTGAGTCATTATAGCAAGTATTATCATTGATGATTGGTGAGGATAATGATTGATTATATTATTATTCAGAAGATTTTAGATGGCTTTTTGTATGGAACTAATTTCGCATTAGCAATTTCTAAGGAACATAATTTCATGCCAATTGATTTGTGCTTGAAGTGTAAAAGGAAAAAAATGGCCCTTATATTAGGATCAAGTGGTGCAGGTACACTTGAGGGATGCCATGGAAAAAGGGATGAGGAACATGCTCTTACAAATAAATTGGAATGAGTAAAATAGTACTTATGTTTCAACTCATTTTAGCTCGTAAATACAAAACTAACTATAGTTTTCCACTGTAAGAAAAGATAATGCAGCCTTCTTTGGACCTGGAAAAGAAATAGCCGTAAATTCTTAGAAGATGATAGATTATCTGAGTAATATTATCACAACAGTATTTACTGAAGGTGTGTTATGTTCACATGCATGCATGACTGTGCAATATTTTATTCAGTTAAGGCACTAACTTTTAAGTAGACTTTGTGATCTGGAGAAGGTTAAAGTAATTATAAATCTTATGATTTGTCTACCAAACAGTTTACACGAAATATCTATAACATCTATAACAAGCAGACATTGTGGGAAAGTACGTGTATGCAATATTGTTAAATGATTTTATTTTGTTATTAAGTGACGAAAACTGCTTCTATTAACAAACAGTTAAATGCGAGAATTGAACAAGAGTTTATGAATGATGTACTTTGATTGTGTTTGTGGTTTTAACTTGAATCTCAATCAGATTTTATAACGTGTGTTTCATCTTTCTTAGATAGTGATTAAAGAATTGAGATTGGTGCTGATTTATCTATTTAGTTTTATTTTATTATAGTAACACCTATGCTACAGTGATATGTTTCAAATTTACTTAACATATTCATCATGTATCTTTTGCAGATCTTTTTTCTAGGTGGAAGGTTGATTTTTGGCCCTGATGCAAGGTCACTGCTTGTCACCTTATTGTTAATCATTGTCCCAGTCATTATCTTTTGTGTATTTGTCGCAAGGCATCTTCGCCATGAGTTTTCATCCTATAACGCAGGATATGCAATCCTGGTAGCCGCTATTGTCTTCACTATTCACGTTAGTCCTTTAATTCCTTTTTCTCTTGTTTCTTATGTAACGACTATGACAATGCTCTAAGTTGTTTGTCAAATGCATACTCCTGCATTTTTTCCTAGAACCTGTCAATCATTTTTTTGTACAGGTGTAAGGATCAATTTGTGCACATCTCAAGTATTAGCTAATTTCTAACTTATTTGGATTAGCTCATATATGAGAGTTGTGTGTAAATTTTCTCTTATGAATTTCTGAGCTATGTGTAGATTAGGTTATATTAATAAAGTCAGGGCATTGTTTTAACACTAGGTATGAATATGATGATTGTTCATGACAGAGAAGGCCGATGAAGAAATTTTCTTCTGTGCATTTTAGATTATGCAAAATGTTACTAGCACTCAAATGATATCCTTACTAGTTTAGTAGTTCTTGGCTGATATTATCTCCATTGAAAGTACCAAATTATTGGATTTATCCAACTTTGGCCATCAACAAATATAAAGGATAAAGTACTCATATATATATATATATTGATCCGGTTTTGTAAATGCATTCAATAAAGCAAGGACATACCTCCTAACAAAGGAAAAAAACTATTCCATTGTTTGATGGACTCAAGAGCAACTATAAATTTCTTGAGTAACTAAATTTTTTTCCAAGTGATTTACGTGCTTGCATACTGTCTTACCCCTGTAGAAGAACTGTCCTGTGATATTGCAATGCTCTGAACACTTTGATAAGAACATATAAAAACCTCCAGTACTAACCAAATTCTGCAGTCTCTTAGAGTTTCTAGATAGCTTGATGATGGCATTGGCTTCTATATTTTGGCTTTGATGCCATGAATATGGGTGATGTCCGTCATCAGTAAAGTCAGGAGGGCCAGAATAGAGTTGTGTACCACTGACCACTAATTTGTACAGCGAGCAGATATTTAGTATGACTTGCAACACTAGAAAGACATATTACATTAATGATACACATGATACCATCTTATTGTGGTATGTGGGATAGTGAAATGGCCATTTGAAGTGCAATGGAACTTGGTCTATGTCTTCTTTTTTATGCGACGCCCGCTGTTCTGTTCCTTTTCTGGAGGTTTTCTTTTGTAACTTTTATGATTAGTATCTAAAGTGTAATGACTGTTTGATATAGCCGACCACAGCTTGTTCTAAAACATATAAATAATTTCAGGGTGTTGTGATTCATTCACATAGATACATACCCATATTAGGTGATTGAGCCCATTTTCGTTCTTACTAATTGTGTGATTTTGTATAAGCTTAATTATACTAACCAACGAGTCATTGTGGTCAAGATTTTCTGCCGTCCAACTTACGTAGACCAGTTATCTTTTGCATTAATATGTAATCTCTATTTAATGTGATTCTGCATAGAGGATGATTTGACTAATTGCAAGTTTTTTCTCTGGCTCACAATTAATGGCTAATTGATTTTGATAGGTGTTGGTGCTGCTTCTTCTGACTTCAAGTCGAGATCCAGGAATTGTACCACGTAATTCACACCCACCAGAAGAAGAATTTCGTTATGACACTTCAGCATCAGTAGAGGTTGGCGGACGGCAGACACCAAGCCTCCAGTTCCCCCGAACTAAAGAAGTAATGGTTAATGGGCTCCCTGTGAGAGTTAAATATTGTGATACGTGTATGCTGTATCGTCCTCCTCGTTGCTCACACTGTTCCATTTGCAACAATTGCGTGGAGCGTTTTGATCATCACTGCCCTTGGGTGGGACAGTGCATAGGTTTGGTATGATATTTCATTGAGATTCCTTACTTTTTTTTTTGGTTCTCTTATTCCCAAATATCATATTTTAGATATATATTATTTTTATTGTCTGTTGAGGTGCTGCTTTACGAGCCTAACTGGTCTCTTTGTTGTTCATTTTCTTCTACTGAATGTGCAGCGAAACTACCGTTATTTCTTTTGCTTTGTTTCTTCGGCAACACTTCTTTGCATCTATGTGTTTGCAATATCTGCTTTATACATCAAGATTCTCATGGATGATCATCACAGCACTGTGTGGAAGGCAATGAAAGAATCTCCTGCATCTGTGGTTCTGATGGCCTATTGTTTTATATCCTTATGGTTTGTTGGTGGACTCACTGGCTTTCACCTTTATCTAATAAGCACGAATCAGGTGAGCTTCTTATCTTATCTGAATGCTCTTCTAATTTTTGTTTGTGAGATTGTGTAGCGTATTATGTAGCTTAATATCACGTGTTGGGAACTTTTAGAAAGAGTTTCTGCGACTAATTTAACTGTAATAGCCTATACCTAGTGTTTGAATGGATAGGGTACTTTTTAATTAGATTTGTTGAGTAAATAAACAATCGAGGTAATGATTTGATAATAACTTCAATGAATATCTTATTTTCAGCTGATTAGCTATTAGTTGTCCTAGTGACACATTGTCCATATTAGCTGCTGGATGGTTGTTCTATCCCCTTTCCTGAAGCCAACTCACTATATTTTGATGAAAATAGAAAAACTAAAAGATCATATGCAAAGGCTGTTGTTAGCCTTTATCTTCCAGTAGTTAGATTGATGCAGGAAAACAAACTGTTTTGAACGGTAATCTTTGGTTAGGAAACGAGGGTGAAGAAAGATATTTGCAACATGGGGCAACATATAATTCTGGGATGGGTTTGGATTGCAATGTTTTTTCTGTCCACCAGTTCACTATAGGTCCTAAGGCCCATTTAAGGGAGTGTTTGCAAACACTAAAAAAAAAGTGAATTCTCATCTTTTATTTGGAAAAAATAGCTTTTTAGTGTTTGCAAATGCCAACTTCTGCTTCTGATTCTGCTTCATTTAATCAAAATCTAAAAGCAAAGGGAGGAGTGCGTTAGATTTCTGATTCTGCTTCTGGTTTGACTTCCACACACAATAAAACACTTTTACAACTTATCCACCAAATATTATCTCTTAACTTAATCAATTTTCAGCTTCTATCTGTAAACACTACCAACTTCTGTTTCGATAAATCACTTTCTCCAAAAGCAGAACTGCATAAGTGTTTGCAAACACTCTGTAAGGCTGGGGCGAGGGGAAGGGGAGGTATGCAGTATGCCCCTTATATCAGCACTGAGAGTTACTAGTTCAATTAAAGATTCAATAAGGCCAAAAGCTTTGGTGCACCATCATGCCGAGAATGCAGGTTTTTAAAATGGATGCGAAGTGTTACATCTTGCATTTCATATATACTTCATCTTTTTAGCTTTTCATAAGGTGGATTGTGGTTGTGGTGTTGGATTGTGATGAATGTTGAGTCGTTTTAATTTCATTTGTGATTTTTGCATGTTTTAATTTTCACCCATCCTATTTTTTTATTCCTTTGCAGACAACCTATGAAAATTTTCGTTATAGAGCTGACAACAGGATCAACGTCTATGATCGTGGTTGTTTAAATAATTTCCTAGAAGTATTTTGCACGAAGGTGAAGCCTTCAAAGAACGACTTCCGAGCTTTTGTACAGGAGGAACCCCAAAGGCCGCCACCTATGCATACCTCCCGGGACGCTGAAGCAGAGGATAATACGGGAGATGATCGACGAATGAAGGTGGAAGATGATTTAGACATCGGTGGGGATCTGCTGAAAATCTCACAGCGTCATAATATAGAAGATATAGAAGCAGATATCCGTAGTAGAGGCAGTGATGTGCCTCATCATAATTCATCCGAAGCAGATTCCGTCCTAGGTTCGGATAGACGGACCCCAGCCGTGCAATCAGACGCACGTCACTTAAGTTGGGGGAGAAGTGGGAGTTGGGAAATTGCGAACGAGGGAAATTATGCCAATCCAAAAGAAGCACACCAATGAGAGCATTTGATGGAAACACACGTCAAACAGTAACGTGCGCGGTTGAGTGGAGATTTTCGAAAGGGCTGATTTTGGTGTTGGTTTTCTGATTTGGGAGGAAAGATGCCATCTTTTATTCAATCCTGGCAAAGTGTGGTAAATTTTTATTATCTTTTTTTTAGGCTAAAATCTGTGTTACCATTCTTCTCTTGCTCGTTCTTGGATCGATTTTTATTTTTTTTTCTATTTGTATGAAAGTAGTGAAGGGTGAGGTTTATGTAATTGTGCTGGGGAAAATGTCCATTTTCTTACTACTGTATTTTCCCCCAAAACTTGACCTGCTCATTATTGGATATATTTAGCCATGTGGTTTGGTGGATTGGTATTCTTTGTGTAATTAACTTTTTCAGATTGGGAAATGTATTTATTTCTGATTTCATTATATTTCACATTGTTTTGAAAAATTTGTGGAGCTAAAGAAGTTTCAGATTGTTACTTTTACTTTCTAAATGATGTTATTTCATATTAAATATTGTAATTGTTTTTTTGAACATTTGTGTTCATTAAATATTAGCAAACAACAATGTACATGTAGAAGTCCCACATATCTTGTTTTTTTATAGAACTTTTTTTTTGGTCCTTGAAGTGAGAACCCAAAATTTGAGGAAAGACCCAATTTGAGAAAAAAAATAAAAAATTGGGTCTTGATCTGAGAAACTTGAAGTGATAGATGTTCTTAAATTTGGACTTTATTATGAATTCTTCCCTTTTTTTCTTTTAAAAGATTAGAAGGGGTTTTATTTGATATCCTGTGTTTTAATTACCAACTTCAATTAATGCAAAAGTTATTAACTCAAAGTCATAACATATTGTACTAAAAAAAAAGTCATAACATATCAACTTTGTAACACCCGCATTCATTTCAAAATATTGTAATATGAGTAGAAAAAAAACTATACATACTCTTACAACTCCACCTAAAACAATTCGTAGAGTGGCATTTTTATAGCTTTTCTACCCTCCCCACAAAAACAAAAGAAAAAATGGGTCCTTCAAGAAACATAATACTAATAATCCCTTTAGCCTTCTTCACCCTAATTTCCTCCCTCATTCTTTCACCAACATATGCACAAAAATCACCAACAAATCCACAAAAACCCAAACCCACAAACCTAAATCCATATGAAACAGTGAACAATTTCTGCCTCCACAAAAGGCTCAATGTGAACAAACCCTTCTGCCTGAAGGTTCTCAAAACCCCTAAAGCTGCAAATACAAAACCAGATGACTTAAATCCCCTCCTTCAAGTTGCTATAAACTCAACCTCAACTTACATTTGCAAAATCCTGAATCAATTTCTTGACCTGTCCGAAGACTTGAAAACGAGGCCGGCTTGGATACCAGCCATCGAAAAATGCATCTCGGATTATGAGAACATAGCCGAATACATAACGAATGTGTTATTGGACGCTTCTCAAGAATCGACCATCGCGGGCTTAGACGGTGAGGTGATTGTGGAATATATTAATGGCTGCATCTACTCCTTGTCGAAGGTTAAGGTCGATTCTGATATTTCGGCGTGGAATAATGAGGCCAAGAGTTATGCAAAGCTGTTGATAGATATTGCTGATAATCTAGGCAGTAAGGAACCAAAGTAAGATAACAAGGAAATAATGTCATGTTTCTATTGAATGAGATACAATTAATTGATTGTTAAGGTGTACGGGTTATCAAAAATTCTTTTAATGTTCACGACATAATAAACCAAAAAAAAATAGAGACACTCTTTTCTTAGATGTTTATTATGGCAATTGATGGAATATTTGTAGGAGTTATTATAGTTGAATGATTGAATCATTTAGCAACTGCACAGAAATTCATTTTTACCACACACACACACGCGCACACACACACATATATTGATACGAAGGAAAAAGTAAAAACCAGAACAAGACAAGAAAACGTACACGTGAAAGTTTTACATAGGATTCTTTACTCAAATCTTTTGTTGGATGCATACCATCCTTGATTTAGTTAGCCTAAAAGTCATCTTCAACATTGCAAATAACATAACAAAACATCAATGAAACAAAAATGCATAGAGGAAATTACAGTAAGCCCCTTGTACTATTCGCGTTTTTACATTTTACCATATGAACTATCTTTATTTTACCATACGAACTATGTAATTTTTTGCACTTTGCCCTATATGGACATTTTTACCCCTAAAATTTTATTTTTCTTATAATAATAAAAATAGTTCATTACGATCATATCCAATCTATCACGCTTCCGTATAAAAGATCAATAATCTCTTAAAGTCATACATTGTTGACTAGAATGTAGAATCAAAGGCAAAGGCCAAAAAGGGCAAGATAGGCCCGGTGTTTTTCGTTTTGTTCTTGCTGCAATGTTTTGCTTTTTTTTTTTTATATGTCATATTGGTATGAACCATTGCGATGCCCCTTAAGGTTGAGTGCAAGGAGAGTAAAACGTGAAAGTACATGCGATGAGCAATCCAAAAATCGACTATGAATATATGAATTTATGAAAATATCAATTTAACATACGACAACTTGATAGGCCCGAGGACCATAATAAACTATTGTCATTATTGATAAAGTGCAAAAATTTACATAGCTCATATGATAAAGTGTAACGAAAAATAATTTATATGGTAAAGTATAAAAAGCCGAATGGTATAGGGGGTTTAGTGTAATTTTCTCAAATGCATAACATGTAAAAACTAATTTCTCAACTTTCAATCACCTGTATGCACTAAAATTTTTAGAGGTTAGGGTACAATTTTGCGGGGTCGTGCAAAAGAACTTAGGTAATAAATACACAGTACATCCACAGCGAACCAATGTCTTCTTCATTTTCTGTACCTTCTATTTTGCTCAGAAACTGAAGAACTGTGACCAAGACAAGAAAATATTGGAAAAAAAACTGTTGATAGACCGTGGTTTCAATATCCCCTATACGCATCACAATATAGTAACTGATAGACAACATCGGCACCATCAAGAAAATGAAAACCTGTTTGATATCGAAACTGATTGCTTCCCAAAAGGTCATTTATACCCATTCCAGCCTGCCCTGGTACTCCACAAGATGTTGAATTTTACCGTTCGGCAATAGAGCCAAATTCTTCACTTTAGCAGGTCTAGTGCTGTATTTCACTTCAAATTTTGGCAACGGTCGATTATGCTCTTCCATGCTCCTTGACATATCGGGTGAGACCTCATCAAGGAACTCGTCGGCAATATCTCCATCTTCATCTATCCTAAGGCGCCTTGCATACCATCTCAAACCCTGAGCAATCAGGAAACGATTAAGGATAGATGTACACGCCAAAAAATAGTCTCTAATATTAAGCATATTATACTGAACGCGGTGGTAAAGAAATTAAAGCGAAACAGATATAAGAGTAGTTGCCTTGCAATCTCAACGGGATCAGTGGAACTGGGTATAACCTTTAGCTGTCATTATACTGGCAAAGAACATTAGATAACCTATCGTGCAAAATCTAGTTACTATGCCCGTGACCTTCAGTCAGAACCAGTATTTGCACCTCTTAATGTTAAGAAAAAGGGAATACTCAGGGTCAATTTGAAACCAAAATACATTAAATTAAAAATTCTCATATGATCAGTCGACTAAGGGTGCAAAATGAGTGGAGCTGGCTCACGCACTCGTGACCCAGCTCAACTGGAGCTTGAGCAAATCATTAGGTGTTCATGAGTATGTGAGCTACAGGCAAGCTTTAATTTATTTTGAAATATTTCATATATCCAGATATAGATTTAATACTATACCAGATTAATAAAACGAAAATAATGTATAGACAAACATAAGGACTAACATTGTTAACTCTGCACTCTTTAAGCACTATTATACACTTCCTCATTGTGTTATACCTGCTTGTTCCCACTCAGTAGCAACTCGAGGTATGTAAAACACTAGCTCGTTATGAAGTTGCTGAGACATAGATGCAATGCAGATAGGCATTTCAGATACTCAGACCATGCTACTTAGGTATGCCAAATTTGTATCCTACTAGCCATATGTTTTCTTATAAATGCAAGTTCAATTCAGTTATATATTAGTATTTGCCTTCTGTAGACACTAAAGCTTTCTTAGCACGAAATTTCTCCCATGATAGCACCTCCTTCATTCTTTCTTTTCTTTTCCCCGAGAAGAGAGAGTAAGCAAGGTAATCAAGTTTAAAGTCATTCCCATTTCCAGGGTTCCAAAGTATAGTAGACTTCCTTTCAGGAACTAGAAGCCAGGACAGAATAAGAAAACTACGTTCTCCAACAAACACATATTGAAACCTTCATCTTCCCTATTTATAGCTCTGTTGTAAAAATCCCCGCCTAGCCCCGATTTTATAGGCCCCCTTGTTAGGATTTTTTTACCGATTAGGCCCGCCTAATCCCGCCCAGGTCCCGCCTAACCCCGCCAGGCTCCACCTAGGCGCTAACGAGCGCCTAGCGCTTTTTACAACATTGATTTATAGTGAGCTCTCTTGCCTCAGAACTTGGTCTTGAGAATCATAAAATAGCCAGTACATCAGAGGAGGACCCTGAGTAGCAGAATGTAAAACCACTTCAAGCTTCAAATGCATCAAACCTCAATACCTCATTCCCTTATGTGTGCGAAGTGTATATACATACGATTCCAAACACATATGTGAACAAGTTATGCAAACAAACATGTACGCACACATGCAAGACTCCAGAGGATCGTAATGAATTCATTTAATGTATTAAGGAGAACAGCAAATATCCACCCTTTCCCATCAAGAGAAGCACAAAGACAATCAAAGGAGTGATATAAACTTTTTCTCCCCAATAATTATACTAATCCCTTGCATAATCAGTATTTTCTTCCTCTACCTTCCATTTAGGACAGCATACACCTACCTGTTAATATAAATGTTCCAAAAGGGTGCATGTTTGGCAACCTGTTCCCATCAACTCTTGCCCTGGAAGCATCATCCAGCAGTAAGTAGCCCTTCTCCCTCAGGGCAGATCTTACTCTACCCATGCACCCCTTCCCAGATAGCCTTATCCACAGCACTTCATACTCTACGTAGCACTAGCTTGCATAGCCCTTTCCTTCTCCTAGGAAACTATCATTCTATTATACAAAGCTGTCAAGTTGGTAAATTTTTTCATGATCCTAAGATGTCTAGCCTTGTCTAATACTCCTTGTTAAGCAATTAAAGAAACAATAATAGTTTAAATTGACCCAGATCCTCAAAGTTGGTACACAACTCAAAGATCCTATGCGGTTCGAAAAGAAAACCAGCCAACAACGCACTCAAATTAGGAGAAGCCTAACACATAAGCTCACGCATTACAATGAACTTGATCACCAAATCGACAATCCTTTCCCAGAATTACACCAGATAAAGAAAATGATACATTTGAAAATAATCATAAACTACAAAGTCAAAAAAGAATCCAATCAATTCTTTCTTCACATGTTTTTCCTGTTACATTTGAACTTTGGACACTGAAGCTAATGACTTTCATGGCACAGAAACACAAGAAGTAAGAAATTCCACTGGGATTCATCAAATCATCAGCTCTCATACACCTAATTATGAGGGACACATTCTCGTAATAATCTTAAAAGGCAAAATTAACACCACAAGATTCAATGCATCCGTTCGTCACTCATCAGATCTGAAAATAAAAACTTATGCTCGACATTCAAATGCTTAGTATTGAACTACGAAAAGTTAAACACCGCTACAAACATAAAAAGACAACTTCAACGCAATCAACTAAATCAAACCGTAATTCAACAAAAACACAAACACAAAATAAATTGCTTTTCCTAACTAAACAGACCTGAATTCCGCCGTCTCCGGCGGGGCAGAACACGAGAAGGGGAGGCGGTGGGGCCCGCTCAACAGGAACTTGAACGGGGACACCAAAGCCTCTGCGTGCAAAATGCTGAGCTGAAGCAGATGCTGCCGCTGCCGGGGAAGACGATGCCGGAATGGAGGGGTCAGAAGCTGCATCGTCGTGTTGCTGCTGTTCTTCGTCTCTAGCAAACCCTAACAAACCCGCGAGTCTTTTAAACAGCCCCATAATCCAATCCAATACATATATACAACACAGAAAATTGCAATTTGTACTGGTTTAGGGTTTGGAACTGTGAAATCACAGCAAGTTGTGGACTTGGAATTTGGGGAAAACCTGAGAAATGTTGATGATAAGCACAATGTTTGGAGAGAGTTTATTATTGTTGTGTGTTAAATTAGGGTATTTGGTTGGTTTTCAAGGTAAACTCAACGGGTATGCATGTTTTTTATAAGTTTCTATATTGGTAGTTTTTTTTTTTTTTTGAGGACATATTGGTAGTTTAATATTAAACTAAAATGTTATAAGAATTTTCTCCAAAAAATGTTTAAGAATTATTTATTAATCAACGATTTAAATCGAATAACATGAGTAGCTCAAAGTTATTTTTCAAGCTTATTTGAATTTTAATCGAGCTTCAAAAATTGTGTTTGAGAATCTTTGAGATTGATATACTAATTAATTGAATCGGACTCAAACGAGCTTTAGTGGAGCGCAAGACCGGTCCTGTGTTTCTCAAGGTCCTAAACAAGATTCTAAAAATAGGCCCTTATAGTGGTCACGTGTTTTAGCGTAAAATATTAATCTAAAACAATTGTAACACTAATTATAACAATAACCAAATGAAATAATTATTTTAGCGAGACAACATGCTAATTATGAATAATAATATGCTGGAAAGACAACAACAATGTATCAACTAACAAACTAATATTCATATATCAGTACAATCAAGTGAAAATTAACTTGTTGACAAGACAATAATATTTCATTGACCAAAATATTACAAAAGTATATCATATTATTCATATGTTTTAATACAATAAATAAATATCTCATATACAATAAGTGCAACTCACAATTGCAGCTTATGTTAATTACAAAAGTTTGGTCCTGGTCTAACTGACCACGGGTTGAGCTCGAGTAATTTGATATTTTTACACATTTTTTTTATTAATTGAATCGAGTTTAAACCGAGTTTTGCATATTACTAAACGGAAAGGGTTCATTACGTTGACAATGTTGGAATTGTTTGGTTAAACGGGTATTGACCCGATTTTGACCAAATAATTAAGTGGTTTCTATTAGTGAAAAATGGAATTAAATTATTTGTAAAAATTACTAAGAGAGTAGATGAGAATAGCATTTTGAATTTCTCAAAACCAATTTCGGGTGAATGAGAAATTAATGTTAAAAATTAGCCACTTAAAACTAGAAAATGGTATGAAAAATGGAAAATATGGGGAAAGAGAAATGCTCCATCCCACATAGGAAGAAGATGCAAAGTTTGCTCACTTTATGAATCCCAAGTTGGACTTATGAGTTTCTGCCCTTGGGGCACCCAAGTTTTTAAAGGGGTTAGAACCTACATGCTTATGAGTTTGGTTCAAATCACACACGCGTGCGCGCCGCCCGATCCGGGTCCGTGTCGTGGATCGTGGGCCGTGGGCATGGGCTTGGGCTTTAAGGCCCTTATTCTTTTTGGACAAAAAATCTTTAAAATTAATAAATAATTAATTTTAATTAATTAATTAACGGATTTCCAATTGAAGTGCTTCGCATCCAAGAACGAGCGGACGCACGGCCCGTGCGTCAGGTCATGCGTCAAGTCAAAACTTTGTCATTTCATTCGCATCCAAGAACGGGCACATGCACGGGCCGTGTGCCTGGTCGTGCGTCGATGCTAACCTCTGAACAGATGCACCTGTTCAGTGTAAATATGTCTTTTCGAGCCAAAAGACATGATCTTTCCATAAGGGCACCTTGATGCCTATACATATATATATATATATATATATATCTGATCCATGGAGATGAAATAAGACACGAAAAACATAAGATATCAGATTTACAATCGAGTCATTTGCATCAGCATATTGATCCCCTTCCCGTTCAAAAGCTTGAAAGTCTTAAACACTTCCAGTTCGCTGTAGTTCCGATTTTTGCAAGTGCTGCTAAATCGGAATAGTTAAAGTCGTTGTATCTTAGGGACAAACGTCGAAACCATAAGCACTTAGTATACATGTCGTTTTCGTCTTGCAGAGATTGTATCCAATACAGGCTTCGACTAAGCCAAAATACCCAAACACTTAGCCATATTCTGAAACAGAAACCTTTCCCAATTTTTACCCAATAGACAATTCAAGCTCAGACGAACTTTTAACCATCATCTTGAGTCGAATATCGAGTTGTTCAATTTCTTTTTCATCCTAGTCATATACACTCGAGTATGTGTTTCCAAAAGAAAAATATATTTCTTCATTTCTTTTGAATTGCCATCATTCTTTTTTGACATTGTGGTAAACAAAAAAAATTGTTTTTTCGTCTCTATATATTTCCAACAAACTTGAGTATCATCCTCCATCAATTCTATATTTCTACGTTCGAAAAGCTGATGCTTGCTTTCTTTTTCTATTCTTTTCCTTTTCTGAAAATATCTGTAAATTTTATTTTTTGTTGAAAATAAAATATCTATAAATTTATACTCGAGATTTTTCGCACAACTTTATTTGTTTTATTATTTTCAAAATCTGATTTACATTTTTTCGTTTCCGACTCAAGCTGGGCAAGAAAGACCAGTTTCATCAAAGATTGTTCTGAATTGAACAAAGAGATTAGCGCTAGCCTCTATTGGGTTTAAAGAGGAGAGATGGCCCAACCCAAATAGAATCTTGGGCTGGATAAGAATATCAAATGAGGCCAGCAAGCTTTAAGCCCCGACCCACTTACATTTCAATAAGGGGAAATTACATAAAATACCATATTTCCAGTAAACATACCACAAAATACGCTTCTATCACTTTTTGCATATATATTTTTTCTTTTTTACGCTCATGCATATTTTTTGATTTTTTTACGCTTTTTCGTTTTTTTGTTCTTGTATTGCTTTATATGTTATATATGTTGTTTCAATGTTGTTTAATTTTTTGCTTCTTTGTTATTTCTATGTTGTTTTTTTGTTGTTTCAATGTTCCAAAACAATTTTTATCTATTTTTATGCTGTTTTTTGTTCATGTATTATTTTGTACATTGTTTCTATTGTTTTTGTGTTGTTCTATAATATTTTTAATGTTGTTCTAATAATTTTTTTATTGTTTCCATGTAGTGTTCATTGTATAAATACAGTTTTTACCTATTTTTAAGCCATTTTATTCATGTAGTATTTTTAATTATTGTTACGTTGTTTATGTGTAGTTTCCATACTGTTTTTAATGTTGTTCTTATTTTTGTTGTTGTCTCCATGTAGTTTTTGATGTTTAAATACAATTTTTACCTATTTTTAACTTTTTTTTTGCTCATATGGTGTTTTCATATTGTTTCTGGTTTGTTTCTATATAGTTTCTGGATTGTTTCCATATTTTTTTGTATGTTTTCATGCCAATATCAAAATTGAATTGTCTTTTTTATTCATGTTGTTTCTATAATATTTTTATTTTTTTGGTTTTAACATGTGTTGTTTTAAATGTTCTTGATTTTTTATAAGATTTCGAGTATAAAATAGATTATTTAATGGGGCAAATATTATTTTTTCACTGAAATTTTATTGGGAGAAATATGTTTGAAACATGCTCGAAACAATCTTGAAACAACAACGTAAAAATGTCCGAAAATTTTGGCGGGAGCATAAATTTGTGTAAAGAAAAGGCGGGAGCGTAAATTTATCCAAAACAATTTCGAGAAATATAAGAAACTATTATTGTCTCCAAAAAATGGGATAATAGTATCAAAAGCCCTTTCAATAAAGATTTAGTTTAATTTGAAGTGTTGGTGAGCCTATATACAATAGTTTTCTTCTCTTTGAAGTATTAGGATATTCATACAACCCATTTATTTTTAAAATATTGGTTAAAATTTGATATATCCTGATAAAATTTGAAGCTCATAAAAAATATTATGATTTTTTTCCCACGTGTATATAATTTTATCAGGAAATTAAAGTAACTCATATATATAAACAAAATGTATAAAATTTATGGGACTAGCCTTGTACTGGCAAAGGCTTGTGTTGTCCGAACGATTGATCCGGACGATCCTATTTGATATAACTATGTGTCTCCCCTACTATCCTGAACCCCATTTGTACTAAAAACAAATGTATAGTAAACCTGTGCATATAAATCATTCATTCATTAAATACGCCTAAATAGTAAATACAGGTCTAAATAATTAATGAAATGTTGAATTAATGATGACAGTGAATCTGCCAGATTAAGGAAAGAACAGTCAAAATTATGAAAATAGTTTCACGAAATTGACTAATTAATTATATGATGAGAAAGATTTATCATTACCTGTTGTTGTAGTTCCAAAAGCTACTTCTTGTTTTTTCTCTTTTTTTCTTTTTTTGGAAAAGTCAAAAAGCTACTATTTATGAGTCAACAAACCATGATTGTTAATGAAAATTTAATCTCATATACAAAATCAAATCTCTATTAAATAAATGAAATTTTATATATGATTACTTATTAACAGATTTCATATATACAGCTGCAATATAATCGTAATTACTTCAAAAATCATGTAAACATATCTGACTAAATGAATCAAAACTTAAATTCACAAAATTTGCAAACAATTTAAGGTATCTTTCATCCACGAGGATGTTATATATAATATCAATCCTATCAAAGACCCTTACAACACTAAGGTAATTAAGACTATTACATTGCCTTCACCAACAAACAATGTCTCCTTCAAACCTCTCAATGTTCATAGCCTCCATTTTCTTATTATCTTCAATGTCCAACATTATTATTGTCACTAATGCTAGGACCACTTCATCTTCTTCCTTGATCGAAAAAGCTTGCTCCGACCCTCGTCTACGCCCCAACTCAAAATTCTGTGTCCGAGTTCTCCGATCTCATCCCAAAATAGTATCAGCGACGAATTTATTCGACTTGTCAATCACAATCATGGAAACGGGAATTTCAAGCGCGACAAACACGCGTGCGTATATAGAAAATTTGTTAAAAAAGTCGAACGTGGGACCTAATTCGAAGGGTGCCCTAAAAGAATGTAAATCGTCGTATGATTCAGTTATACTATCATTTAAAAGTGCCCTAAGTGAAGTCAAATATGACAAGGAGTACCAAACTGCAACGTACGATCTTCTGATTGGTAGCACGGACGACATCCAACGATGCCTAGACAATGTGGCCTCGGGGAAAATTAAAGATAGAAATATTTTGAGTGGGAATAAGGTTGTCCCAATATTTGGGTTATCTGCATATCGAGCTGTTGATAGTCTCTAGCTCAACAATTCTTTCAATAGGAGTTATTACTACCGTCAAATTAATATAATTCTCAAATAATATACACTCAGACACACACATGTGTGTGTGGGGTAAAGAAAAGTTGCAAAATGGGGTTTGCACCAAAATTTATGTATTTATATATCATACTTATTTAAGATGAATGAATTGAATATGTAAATCTGCAATGTTTTATGAAATAAAGCTTCTTGATTCTTAATTTGTTCATTTTTTGGAATTGTTGACTTGTTTGTAATTTTCAGGGTAAATTATGATGAGATTTAGTCTAATTACAAATAAATTTAGTTATTTTTCAAGATTACAAATGTCCCATTAAAGTTCATGTTTGTGTAATATACTCCCATTCAATAGGTGGAATTGTAAAATAGAAAATATCACAATGTAAAACAATAGAATTAAGTATCACTAAAGTATTTGAAAATTTGAAAGATAGCATACTAAATTTTAGGATTTTTTTTTTTTTTTGTAATTTAGCCTAATTTTTGTATCATCCATCAATTCTTAAATTTCTTTTTCCTTCCTAAAAGTATGTGTTTATTAAATAAATTAATCACATAAATAAAATAAAACCATATCTTACTAAATTGGTGGAAATGAACTAATAAATGTAAAATCAACGCCAATATATGGTACATATATATTGACCTAAAAAGTGTCTCATTGTTTATGAAATTGGATATTTTTTTTAAATAAGTTAGGAGTAGTGGTTGGATGGGAGTGGATAAATTTCAAAGAAACTGAATGATACAAGGTTCGAATCCTGATCAACACCCTTTGTCATGCCCCAAAATCGGGAGCCGTGACTCGGACGGTCTAACTATTGCCGGTTTACCATGCCGGCTCATTTATTCATTAATATAACCCAAACAGAGTAGTAAAATCCCAAAATAGAGTGAATATTAAATAAACTAAGTCAGAGTACAGTCACAGCGGAATTAGAAAATAAAATACAATCCTCATCACAATCATACTTCCTACGGGTCCTACGCCCAACTATTACGAGGAAATTGTTTAGAACCTGTCCATACATAAAGAAACCATAAAATTCAATTTGTCACAATAGTCCAACACAATAGAGAGCTAATCAAGATTTTGAAATCTTCCCAAAGGGGTCTTCCAGGCGGAACCTCATCCTCCAAGTTGAAAAAAATAGGTGGGAGTGAGACAAAAATTCTCATGTGGGTGTGGTGAGTGTGTGCAAGTGGGGTTTATACTTTTATGCAAAGAAAATCGTTTCATGAGTTTTGATGCAAGAAACGTCTGCAATGACATTCTCTTATTCTTAATAGTTTTATTAGTATTAGTTAATAGTCACCGTCAATCGATTCAGATCGATTGGTTGCGCACGAAAGTGTAACGCCAACCAGTCGGTCACCGTCAATTCATATCGTTGGTTGCTGCGCAAAGTGTGACGCCAACCCAGGCATAAAAGTCGGCACCATATCAATTGGTTGCGCACGAAAGTGTGACGCCAACCCAGACCACCTTATACAGCAGAGAAGTGTTGATCAACCAATCATCTCCCAAATAGTACACCTTATCCCTCCCGCCGATAGGGCTATAGCCGCTATCCCATGGTGGCATGACGTCTCCATAGCGGAGCCATTTAAGCTCGGAGAACGTCATAATCATGATTATACCGTAATCCTATGACCCAATCGCCCGCCGACTCTCCTATCCGACTCGAGGTTGGGAGTTGGACGATGGAGGTCGACATGAGATCGTAGCAAGCTACCCATCCCATACGCGACTTATCCATTCCACAAAACCATCAATTCATATCGTTGGTTGCGCACATTTAAAGTGTGACGCCAACCTGGTCGATCAATCATGCAGGGACTCTGGGTGCGTTCATAAGGCTCACCGCGTCCGATATTCAATCGATCGATCATTCAAGTTTCACGGCATAGTTCTGGGATGGGTAATCTAGCCGGATATTTTATTCGATTTGTGTATTATCTTTCAAGTCCTTAATGAAATTTCGGATTATGCAGGCGAGGAAGTCACCATATTACTAGGATAATTATTCGGTATGAGAGTCTCAAATAAAATTTGGATAATAATTAAAAATAAAATTTAATTAAATAAATTATAATTTTTTTAATATTATTATAAATAAACTAAATTTAGAAAATTATAAGTCTCTATGACCTTGGTTATTTTATTTAATATAAAATTAAGATATAAATTTTTTTATGTCGGGTTTTAAAAATTCCATAAGTTGTGATCCCGGACTCCGAAAAGGACAAGGTCAGTCTCTAATTTTTCTAAAATTCTAAGGAATCATATTTTCTGGGTCTCGGGGTCAAATTTTCGAAAATTGCAGGTCAGTCCCGAAATATTTTCCAAAATTATATTTTTGACATGATACTTTGAAAATGGATATCTCTTAAACTGGGAAGGGTATTAACGAGATTCCAAGTCTAAAATTTTCTTTAGGGCAGTATGTATTTGAGTAAAAAGCAATTTTGAAAAAATTTCAGATTTAGTATCGATTTTTCTAAAAATTCCATTTTGGCCTCAAAGGCGATTTTACCGTTAAGGGCCCGTTTCAAGCCCCTTTTTTCGTGAAATTTGGACTATAGGTCCAGAATACTATTTTAAATAAGTGTTTGATAAATGTTTTTATCATGATTTTGATGATTTTGTTTTTATACCAAAACAATGTTTTTAAAGGTTGTCCAAATACTCCTAAATGATTTAAAATGGTTTTAATATTTTCCGGAGTATTTCTTCAAGTTTATTTTTGACAATATTGGACAACAAATTTAATAATTTTATGTCAATGGTTTTTTTCATTGAAACTATGTTTCTAAATGTTGTCCTAATACTCCCGATCGGTCTGAAATATTTTTACTATTTTACGGAGTATTTCTTGGAGTTTATATCGGACAACACTTTTGATGATTTTGTGTTAATGTGTTATTTCATCAAAACTATATTTCCAATGTTGTCCAAAATACTCCCGACCGGTTTAAAATGTTTTTACTAATTTTTTGGAGTATTTCTTGAGGTTTATTTTCGACAAAAATCGGACAACATTTTATTTTGAGGTCGACCAGGCCAACCAAAGAGGCGGCGCTAAGACTGGGAATGAGTTTCTTGAAACAGAACACACGAAACTCTCAAATTGGAAGGGGTGACCGATCCCTATGGGGGGCGACCGGTCGAACCCATGGTCGACCGGTCGGACCCCCCCTGGTCAACCAATGTATTTTTTTGCGTTTTCTTTTTCTATCAGATCGGCGCGATCGGTCGCCCTATGTTTTGACAAAGAAAATTCTAGTTGTCGTGACAGATGACTTTTCCCTAAATTATGTGATTGATTTCTAACAGCTATAATCTTGATTTTAATTGCAATATTTTTGTAGATATCAGATTCCAAGAGGAGCCTATCAAGTATCAATCATCTCCTATAAATAGAGGAATATTTGAAGCACAACTACAAGAGAGAACAATACAATACAACAAGAAATACTCAAGCAAACACTTGGTCTTATATTGTCATTATTCTTGTTGTAATTTGCTAGTTTATCACGTTCACATTCTTGAGGTCTAGGCTATTCTTGATTACACTTGCACTCAATTGTATAATTCATTATCGAGTTGTAATCTTGAATTTTTGGGTAATCATTCAACACAAGATATCATTGTGAGTGTTCTTGTGGTAAGAACACACTTGGGTGATCTAGGTGTTAGGTGTAAGAAGATTGTGGTAATCTTCTTATCGAGGCGTTGAAGAATTTGGTATTATTCAAGGTTGAAGATTGTGGTAATCTTCACAAGGTGCCGTTGGAGATTGTGGTAATCTTCAAGAGAGATTGTGGTAATCTCAAAGGTGGTGTTGAAGAAGAGTGTGGTGCTCTTCAAGGTGTTGTTGCAAGTTGAATTTGTATTAATTGTGGTAATTAATAAAATTCTTTTTCTTTTTCGAAATCCATCCCGGACATACTGGGGTGGTAGAGCACGTAGTCCCTAGGTGGGGTGAAGCTCTATAAATCGACGCGTGTTGTTTACATTCCGCACCTTTATTCTTGTCTTGGCGTATTTGATTCGAAAAAGAGGGCATAATCGAAAAGATGGAGAGAATCTATTCACCCCCCTCTAGATTATCGTAGCCGCTTGGACTTACAAGTGGTATCAAAGTCAAACTCTCTGGCAAGCTCGTTTCATATCGCGAGTGAAGAGGAACGATCGTCGGCTACGAATGAAGCTCACCTTTCCGGCACCTCCACCACCAAGCCACCTCGATTTGATTCCAAATATTTTATATTTTGGAAAGAAAGAATGGAATGCTATTTACAAGGTTGCGGGTTCGATATTTGGAACATCGTCATCAATGGAGAATCCATTCCGATGAAAGACACACCACACACCTCCAAAGGCCTCAAAGAGCTCAATGATGAAGATAAGAAAATCATCTCCTTAAATGGTAAAGCTCTCAATATTTTATATTGTTCACTTACCAACTTGGAATTTAATCTTATTGTAGGAATTAGATCGGCTCATAAAGTATGGCAAAAATTTGAATCCATTCATGAAGTATATGCAAATGATAGGAGCAACTCAAAAGCATCTACTTCTCAAAGGGATACAAAGTCAAATCTAAGAAACAAGCCTCTTACAACTTCCAACTATGAAGAAGTTGAACATTGTCTTATGGGCATCGAAGAAGAAAACGAGGTATGTCTTAAACCTTCTACTTCCTATGATATTGTTATACAAAATGATTATAGTGATTTGCAAAATGATTTTGATGACCTTCAAAATGAATTCCAAAGTTTACTTGTTAAGTACAAAAATTTGAAAAAGGAATTCAATGTTTTGAAAAATGATAAGGATAGTTTATTTACTTCCTATGAATCACTATCATGTGCTCACACCACCACACTTGATAAGGTTAGAAACATTGAAAAAGAAAATAGTACTCTTGTTGAGGATATTAATTGTATGAAAAAGGATTTATCAAAATCCAACTTGAGTACCGTTAAAATGACCGATATTGTTGATATTCTTAGTTGTGATAAATTGAAAAAAGGACTTGATCATAAGCCTAGTGTTATTAATTATGTGAAAAGAAATCAAGTCCCTATGAATGTTGGTCATTATGCTCCAAGAATTATTACTTGCTTCTATTGTGGTAAAAAGGGTCATACGGTAAATACTTGTCGGGCTAGAAATAGCTCTAATTATTGTTGGAGACCTAAAAGTCTCAAAGCTAATCCTAAAGGACCCAAACACTTGAGGGTACCACAAAGCAATGTCATATTAGGTACCCGGCGGAATCAAGGAAAATTCATACCGCCAAGAAGGTATCAAATGACCATCTTATTTGATCAAAGGAGAAAACATCACCACAATGAATTTCCAAGAGAAAGACACTTTCAAAAATGGGAAGACCACAATGCTTGGAGATGGAGAAATTGGAGAAGCCATCATCAACAAGATGATTTTCAAAGGGGAAGATATCATCAACAATGGGAAAGACACAACCCATGGAAATGGCAAAATTGGTAAACCGTATCTCCCTATTTAAATATGCATTTTACTCTTTATGCATGTTTTTATTTGTGTCATAATTGTGGAATGATTTTTCAAAATGAGTTTTAAATTTGTTTTAAATTAAGGTCTTCAATATATATTTGTGGTTTTAAATTTTTGAAAAAGGAGACCTTGTATGATGCTTATATTGAACTCTTGTGTATTTGCTTAGACTTAACTGTTTTATAATCTCTTATGGATTTTTATGGCATGAGCTTACTTGTGATATCTTTTATTGTTTTAGCCTACACTTGTATCATATTCGTTTTGTGCTATACTTGTTTAAGATATGTGTAGGATATATATTTCCGCATCTTCTTCAAAGAGATGATTAAACTATCGAGATACGCTCATCATTGGTATTTATCCTATAGACTCGATATATTTTGTCATATGCCTATGTGTTTGTCTTTCAAGTCATTTCAAAGTATTTCATATAAGTGCCATCAAGAGAATTTTTCGATTTTTGAAAGACACTATTCTATAAAGCTTGTTTTATCCGAGACTTGTAAAGGATCATATTTGTTTTAATAAAATATTTGAATTTTTATCCTCTTCTCAAAATTATGCATTTGATTGCTCATATTCATTCTTGTCAAAACTCTTGTTCAAATGCTTCTTTTAAATGAGGTCTCAACTATATGCTCTCGGATTTTCAAATTTTAAAAGAGACCTTATATATCTTTCTATAAGCTTATTTGAACTTACATGTTGTATTATATTCTTGATGATTTTCTTTAAGCATAGTATGTGTTACTTGCTATAATGTCTCTATTATTCGATATTACTATGCTCTCGTGCAAGATGTCTTGATAAGATTTTGCAGGCATTTTTGGTATTTTGGAACAAGATAAATGACCAAGACAAGGTTAGTAGCTCAATGGTATTGTCAAGAAAAAGGTATTGATTTTGATGATACATTTGCACCCGTAGCACATTTAGAAGCTATTCGCATTCTACTTGTCAATTCTTATTTTAAGAAAATTTCAAGCTTTACCAAATGGATGTTAAATCCAATTTTCTAAATGGTTTTTATTCTAGAAGAAGTCTATGTAAAACAACTGGGGTTTGAAAGATTTTTATAGGCCAAAATGATTTTTATAAAAGGCCTTATTATGTTTAAAACAAACACCCTATGTATGGTTTGATAGACTTAGCTATTTTTGCAAAATGATTTTACAAGAGGTAAAGTTAATCTACTTTCTTTGTATTTTTTAAAAAGGCAAGATTGTTTAATTGTGCAAATTTATGTTTGGAGCTACTTATGAATATTTGTGCAAGATATTTTTCTAAGTCAATGCAAGGTGAATCTAAGATAATCATGATGAGGGGAGCTAAATTTCTTCATTGGAATTCAAGTTCAACAATGCCAAGAAAGTGGTTATATTCCACACTCAAAGTATACAAAAGAAGAAGTGAGGCATTGAAGAAGAAAGAACCATCTCAACCTCTATGACCACCATGTAAAGATTGACAAAGGTTGAAGAAGGCATATCGGTCGACAAACAAATTCGAGGTATGCTCATTCACTTTTATTACTCCCATAGACTCGACATTCCATATGCCTTACGTCTATATGCTCGATTTCAAAAACTATCCCAATGAATCTCATTAAAGTGCCATTAAAGAAATTTTTAAATATTTGAAAGGCACTTCTTCTTATAGTTTGTTTATCCAAAGTTTTAAAACGTTCATATTTTTCGGGATAACAAGTCTGGTGATAATAATTTTTCAAAATATGGTTCTTTATAATCGAACTATATATATTTGAGATATTTTTCTAAGGGATTGCATTTCTAAAACGAAAAATTGAGATGTGTTTAAATCCGTCTCAAGGATAACTCGCGGAATTTTTAATTGTTAACCCGAGTCTTTTACCTCATTTCGAGCTTGATTAAGACATAATGCATATTGAATGAGGTCTACGTTTGCATTTTGCATGTATTTAAAACTTAGGGGCGAAAAATCGAATTTTTGGATCAAATTTTGGACTTTTACAGAACAGGCTGCTCAGTGATCAAATCAGAGTGAGGTCGACCGGTCGACCTCACCTCCGACCGGTCGACAGCACCCTTGATCGGTCGCCCCTACTAATTTTTCAGATATAGTGCTTCTGTTTTTCCAGACTTAGCCATTTCGGCATTTTTCTTCTATATTTCGACCCCTTTGCAATTTTCATACACAATTCACTAGAAATGAGTTTTGTTGCATAAATTTCATATTTTGGGGATTATCTAGCTCGATTATCATCATCATTGCTCGGGTTTACCGATTGAATGGTAAGAATTCTACTCCTTTATCTCAATTGGGTTGAACCCTTGATAACTTGGCCTATATGTATATTTCTTGATGCAATTCTTATATATTTGTGTTGAGTGATGATTATTGATGGATGATATTTATAAAGTTGCTTTTGGTGATGAAAAACTTGGCTTGATTACATTTACAATGGCTATATATATCTTCTTCAACTTTTGACGCCCGCCAAGTGTTCGATAATATGTTTCAATGAAAACTTCATCACCTACATGATTCTCTCGTTTTCAAATGTCTTATATATTTATAGAGACCATGTTTTGCAAATCAAATGAGTTTTCATAAGCTTCTACAAGTCGTATGATCGACTTTTTCCTCCTATTTGGTCTATAAGCTTCAATGTTCAAAATAGCTCGATACATCGGTTTAGTTGCGCACTTTGATATGATTATATGATGTTTTTATCGTGCTAACATTCTTTTTGATGATTCCAAAGGGGGAGAAACATGTTATAAGCTTATTAGCTCATAAAAGCTAAAATAAGCTCGAGAAAGAAGCTATAAGCTATGGTTTCTAAAAGCCATAAGTTGTGGATTATATTTAGTCCATTTGTTGAATTATGGATCTATATACTTGTCTAATGATGTTTTGTTGACAGGGGGAGCTTATAAGCTCTTGTACTTAAGATCAATATGTAAAAGCTAAGCTTTTAGCTTGTGGTTGATTGGTTTTACATTACTCTTGTTGTGTATATTGATAGGGGGAGCCTTTGCTATATGTGTTTGAATATCTTTACTCTCATCCTTGTGATTATATTGTGTGGAATGTTGTCGCTCACAACGGATAGTTCTTTTTAACCGGTAAAATTATTTTGTTTTCAAAATCGACCTCGTTTAAATTGTTTTGGTTTGTAATCATCAAAAAAGGGGAGGTTGTTTGATAAATGTTTTTATCATGATTTTGATGATTTTGTTTTTATACCAAAACAATATTTTTAAAGGTTGTCCAAATACTCCTAAATGATTTAAAATGGTTTTAATATTTTCCGGAGTATTTCTTCAAGTTTATTTTTGACAATATTGGACAACAAATTTAATAATTTTATGTCAATGGTTTTTTTCATTGAAACTATGTTTCTAAATGTTGTCCTAATACTCCCGATCGGTCTAAAATATTTTTACTATTTTTCGGAGTATTTCTTGGAGTTTATATCGGACAACACTTTTGATGATTTTGTGCTAATGTGTTATTTCATCAAAACTATATTTCTAATGTTGTCCAAAATACTCCCGAGGGGTTTAAAATGTTTTTACTAATTTTTCGGAGTATTTCTTCAGGTTTATTTTCGACAAAAATCGGACAACATTTCATTTTGAGGTCGTAGGTCGACACCAAAGAGGCGACTGTGCACACGGGAATGAGTTTCTTGAAAAGAACACACGAAACTCTCAAAATTGGAAGGGTGACCGGCCCCTATAGGGGGCGACGGTCGAACCCATGGTCGACGGTCGGACCCCCTGGACTGGCCGGTCAGCCAAGTGTATTTTTTTGCGTTCTTCTTTTCTTTCAGATATCGGTCGCGACCGGCCGTCTATGTTTTGACAAAGAAAATTCTAACCGTTGTGCAACATACAACTTTCCCTAAATTGTGGGATTGATTTCTAACAACTATAATCTTGATTTTAATTGCAATTTTTTTGTAGATATCATATTCCAAGAGGAGCCTATCAAGTATCAATCATCTCCTATAAATAGAGGAAGATTTGAAGCACAACTACAAGAGAGAACAATACAATACAACAAGAAATACTCAAGCAAACACTTGGTCTTATATTGTCATTATTCTTGTTGTAATTTGCCTAGCTTATCACTTTCACATTCTTGAGGTCTAGGCTATTCTTGATTACACTTGCACTCAATTGTATAATTCATTATCGAGTTGTAATCTTGAATTTTTGGGTAATCATTCAATACAAGATATCATTGTGAGTGTTCTTGTGGTAAGAACACACTTGGGTGATCTAGGTGTTAGGTGTAAGAAGATTGTGGTAATCTTCTTGTCGAGGTGTTGAAGAATTTGGTATTCTTAAAGGTTGAAGATTGTGGTACTCTTCACAAGGTACCGTTGGAGATTGTGGTAGTCTTCAAGAGAGATTGTGGTAATCTCAAAGGTGGTGTTGAAGAAGAGTGTGGTGCTCTTCAAGGTGTTGTTGTAAGTTGAATTTGTATTAATTGTGGTAATTAATAAAATTCTTTTTCTTTTTCGAAATCCATCCCGGATATACTGGGGTGGTAGATCACGTAGTCCCTAGGTGGGGTGAAGCTCTATAAATCGACGCGTGTTGTTTACATTCCGCACCTTTATTCTTGTCTTGGCGTATTTGATTCGAAAAAGAGGGCATAATCGAAAAGATGGAGAGAATCTATTCACCCCCCTCTAGATTATCGTAGCCGCTTGGACTTACAACAAGTTTGTATTATTTTTGGGACAATGGTTGCCCTTAATTTTTGGATTTTGTAGTTTAGCCCCTAAAGTTTGGAAAATTAACATTTTAGTGTCCAAAAGTTCTTGTATTCGCATTTGCTTGACCCGGAGGGTCCTAATTATTATTTTCCATCGTTATTACAGAAATTTCAGTCCAGAATTTCGAAATTTTTCAGTGGGTTCCATAGTTTTCTGTTTTATCATTTTTTGCCCTATAATTTGTTTTATTTGCAAAAGTGGCCCAAACTCGATTTTGTTCACAATTTCATATGTCTAGAATACTTATACAACATATAAAAATATATTTCTCATATTCTCAGTTATTTTGAACACATACATAACAAGAAGGTCTAAAAGCATACAAAAGCTATTTTCTTTATGTAAAATCACTTTTGGCTTAATTCCAATACACATATATATAATTTTTTTTTGAAATTATTCCAGAAATATAAAAGAAAAGTTTCCAGAAATATATCTTAAAACAAAATACATACATTCATGCCAAAAAAAAAACATATAAGCATACAAAAGCTTATTTTTGTAAGAAAAATCACTTTTGACATAGGTTCACTTATCTTTTGACGAAATTTCCAGAATAAAACTGATTTTTTTTTCTAGAAATATAAATAATATAAACACATAATTTCATGCTATTTTATGCAAGAAAATATCATGAGTTTTTGAAAAAGTTCACCCACCTTAACTTCTAGTGCTTTTGTTATGAATGGTCTAATGCTTCTAGCTTTTACAAGCTTCCTCAAGGTCTCCTCAAAGCTCTTAGAACAGCCCCTACAAGGTGTTTTTGAGGGTTAAATGTGATGGAAAAATGGAAAAAAATGAAGAAAAGAAAAAAGAAGGATGAACACCCTAAAGGAGTCTTACCCTTGTTTTGGTAGCTAGTCCCTTAAACACACTTGAAACTCCCTTCCTCTTGGAATTTTCAGCCCTTTGGTTTGGTGAAGGAAATGGTGTTGCTTGTTTTGGTAGGATTTTCTAAGTGTGTAGAGTGAAAATGCCAAGAGTTCTCTTCCCCCCTATTCCTCTTAATGAGTTAATGTTAGGTACTCATTGTTCCATCTTGGAAGTTGGTTTAGGAAGACATGCTTGGTTGGGAATAGAAGACTTATCTTGGGGCTTGAAAAGGCTTGCAGTTGAAGTGAATAAGACAAGAAGAAAAGACAAAAGGAAAAGACAAAAAGAAAAAGACAAGACTTGTATCCTCTCATATAAATCAAATCTTATATCTATCTTACTTAAGTCATCTAGTAATTATAAGGTGTCTAGTAATTCCTAAGTAGTATCATCACTTATAATCTAAGGTATTAAATAGAATTAGAACCAATAATAATATATCAATCAAGGAATTAATCAAATTATAAAAATTATTTCGAAATAAATATAATTTTCAAAATTACTAAAACATTTAAATAAATATTATGCTACAAGAAAATAATTAGTTGTTAAGAAAGAAAATCCAATCGGGTAGTGTATCACTTTGAAAGTTGAAAGAAATCGACAATTATTAAAGAAGTGAAAATATGTGTTATTAATATACACCATAAAATAATATGATTCTAAGTAGAAATGATCATATATCTACTAGCTAAATCAAGTAGTAATTAATTCAACAAATCAAGAATGAGACACTTAGCTATTTTAATATAAAGGTCGAATTTTTATCAAAATAAATATCGAACACTATTCTTTCAAAAAGTGAAATTTTACTAGATGAACTTTCAAAACATGAGGCATTGTATTTGTTAAAGCATTAAATTAGTAGTACATGGTTTTAATAGATTATAAAATGAAATGGTTTGTTTGTAACACATAAAATTTTTTTCCAGTAAAATAGGTTCAAATACTACTTTAAATTATGCCAAGAATTTCAAAATCATAATAAATTTTGTTAACTAAAAATAATAGATTTGGAGTAAAATGTTGAGTTTATCGAAATGGATATTTCAAAATCTCAAAATTAAGACGTATTTTCTTTTAAATAAAAATTATTTTGATCGATTGAGCAAAAGTAGCTTTATGGAAAATGACTAAATATAAGTATCGTCGTCATTAGAAAAAAATATGGCGACAAGAGTTTTATTTTTCAAATACTAAATAATGGATTTTAAATAGCATTTTACCGAATCAAGTTGTAAGGGAAATGATAATAGTCGTCAAATTTAAATAATAACATAAATCAATTGCATTATCATGTAATTAGGTAATAAATTAAGCAACATTAAAATTGATAACATATTGTGTTATGGAATACCAAGATAATATATCGGGAAATATATGTAGATCGTGCCGTCTATGGTATAAAAATTCGGGGCCTCACACCCTTACAAAAGGATGAATGATACCACTTAAACTACAAACTTGTGGTTATGAATTGGGATACTTGTTAATTGTTATTCTGTATCGTCCATTAGATATAGGCTTAGTTTGGGTAGGATTAATGAATGGGAAATGTCCATCTTTTATAATGTCTCATGCATTGCATTGTTTGCTTCACTTATGTAAGGTTACATCCATGCATGATATATGCATGCGGGAATGGTGATAATACGCGTCAGACTGTATGATTGCAACTTCAAAAGTTATTTTACTAATATTGTAACACACCAATAGATACAAGAACAATTTTGCAATTTTCCCATAAGTGAATCTTGAGTTTAACTATTTTATTGGACCCATGGAGTTAATGTTTTATATTGATCGTTGCTGAGCCTTTGCCCATCGCATAAATATGAATAATCATGTAAACAGGGGCGGAGCTAGCCCCGTAATTTTAGGGGAGGGGCTAATTTTTTTTTTTTTGGGTTGGGGGGGATATGTAACGCCCCGATATACAATTTAAAATAGTCCGACTTTTATGGAAAACACTATTATAAAAACACGAGTTTTAAGAAAATAACTTAATAAAACTTAAACATTTAACTAATACCAGTCACATTACAATTTTTATCAAAATAATCCAAAACATAAAATAAGAATTATTTAAATTCCAAAATTTAATTTGGTCTTCATCCATCACTAACGTATCCTCAGCGCGACTCCTTAATCTGAAAAATTATAAAAAAATGAAGGGGTGAGCTTCCACTTGCTCAATAGGGACCAACTTTTGTCAATACATAATAAATCATACAAGCATAAATATTTATAATAAAACATGTAATTCCTCTGTAATTTTCCTCTGTAATTTCCTCTGACTGGCCAGTTAATAATTTTAGTACGGCGGGCTTAACCCGAGGATACTTTTGATCCCGGACCTATTTACGGCCCCTGACTAGTTCCTCTGCATATCATATATAAATGAAAGTACTCGCGTGAAATATTATATAAAGACAAGAATTTAAAAATCCCTACCTCAACTGATATATGTTAATCCTCGTAGAATATAAAAGTGATTATTCTAATCCTCGTGATACTCGATTCCTACATATATAAAAAAATATGTATAATTAATAAAATTATTTAAGAAATTTTGATGGGTTAAAAAAAATTGAAATTGAAGAATTAAAATTGAAAATAGGAGATATTTGGATTAGGTTGGAAAAAGGCCGATTATATAATCCTCCAATTTACATAGAAAAGCCCAAATATCTTCAACCCATTTAATTAACCAAAGACCCCACTTGTCCATTTCCTCATTCTCATTTTACACGCCATGCCCATCTCAATCTCTTCTTTTTCTTTTTTTTTTTTTCCTTCTCGCAACTACCCTCTTATATAATTTATAAGTCCAATGTATTTAAAAAAACCCACCCACTCATGTTTCTCTCATATCCTTCCCAAAAAAATGAAACTACCCCCTGTCTCACCTCATCTCACGCCACCCCCTCACTGTCTCGCCTTCTTTTTTTTTTTTTTTTTCCTCCTTCCTTATATTCTTTCCTTTCTCCCGCACCCAGCCTCTCTCTGTCAACTCCTCCATTGTTCACCGTGTCCGGCCACGCCGCACACCTCCACACGGCAAAGACCAACGGCAACGGAGAGACGGTGAATTTTTGACTGAAAATATAGTGGTTTTTCGGGACCGGGATCGATGATGTTTTCAAATTCGGTTTTTGGGCTTATATGATTCGAGGTAAATGGGGATATGAAGAAAATCTTACCTTTTGTCTTGCAAGGTGGTGAAGATATGAGAAGAGGATTGTGAATAAAAGGGTTTTTATAGGAAAAAAGGAATTGAAGTCTTAGGTTTAATTTTTTTACGTTAAAAAAACTGATGTCTCTTCATCTGTTTTAATTAAAATTGAAAAAAAACTTTTCATCTCTTGTTATTAAATCTGAATCCTTATATATATAACTGATGTTTTGCATTTAACATGATTATTTATTGATAAAAAAAGTATTAATAATAAAAAAAACAGATTAATTAAGAATTAAAAACCCTAAATTGAATCTGCCCTAATTTCAAAATTAGGGTTTTGAATCCCCAATTGTGAACCCTAATTGAAATCTTTACCCCCAATTTGTGGATATTACAACCTACACCCCTTAAAATTAATTTCGTCCTCGAAATTCGTTACTTACCTTGGATAATAAAATTTGGGTACTTCGCACGTATCTCTTCTTCGCGCTCCCAGGTGACTTCATTTCTGCTATGGCGTCTCCATTGAACCTTGATTAATGCAACATCTTTATTTCTTAGTTTGTGGATCTTGCGTTCTAAAATTGACTCTGGCCCTTCCTCGTATGTCAGGTCCTTGTTAATTTCCAAATGCTTATAGTTCACGATGTGACTTGGATCGTGAACATATTTTCTCAGCATCGAAACATGAAAAACGTTATGCACGCTTGACAAACTTGGTGGTAACGCCAATTGATAGGCCAAGTCACTAATACGAGTAAGGATTTCGAATGGTCCAATGTATCTTGACTTCAATTTTCCCTTTTCACCAAAACGAATAACACCCTTTATCGGAGCCACTTTCAAAAACACCTTTTCTCCTTCTTCGAATTGTATATGCTTTCTCCTTCTGTCAGCATATGAATTTTGTCTATCTTGAGCCATTCTGATTCGATCTTGTATTTTGGCTATCTTTTCTACAGTCTCCTGAATCAGATCTGACCCCGAAACTTTCTTCTCACCAACTTTATTCCAATACAACGACGATCTACATTTCCGTCCGTACAATGCTTCATACGGAGCCATCCCAATCGTCGGTTGATAACTATTGTTATAAGCGAACTCCACTAAAGGCAGTAAAGTCTCCCAGTTACTCCCTAAATCGAGCACACAAGCTCTTAACATATCCTCTAATATCTGTATTGTCCTTTTAGACTGTCCGTCTGTCTGCGGATGATAAGCTGTGCTGAATTTCAATCTTGTGCCCATTGCACTTTGCAGACTTCTCCAGAATTTCGATGCAAATCTTGTATCTCTGTCTGATACGATAGACACCGTCACTCCATGTAATTTCACAATCTCCCTCATGTAGATTTGAGCATATTGTTCCATACTGTACGTCATTTTGACAGGTAAAAAATGAGCCGACTTAGTCAACCTGTCTACTATGACCCAAACAGCCTTATTTCCTTTAATTGATCTCGGAAGCCCTACCACGAAATCCATTGTTATATGTTCCCATTTCCATTCTGGGATTTCAAGTGGTTTTAGCAAACCAGTGGGTCTTTGGTGCTCGGCTTTCACTTGTTGACAAGTCAAACATTTTCCTACAAAATTTCCAATATCTCTCTTCATACTTCTCCACCAAAATATTTCCTTTAGATCCCGATACATCTTTGTTCCCCCAGGATGAGCCGTGTACGACGTACAATGAGCTTCTTCAAGAATTTCCTTTCTAAGTTCCTCTTCTTTAGGAACACACAATCTCCCTTCATAAGTTAAAACACCTTCATCTGTTAAAAGAAACCCCTTAACACTCCCTTTTTGGGCTCGTTCTTTCGTTTTATTCAGAAATTTATCCCGAGGTTGAGCTTCTTTAATTCTCTCCTTTAAAGTAGGTTGTACCACTAAAGATGTCAATATTGCTTCCATACTCTTTGGTGGTACAACTACCTCAATACTCATTCTGGCAAAATCCTTCACTAGTTTTTCTTGTTCAGTTATCAAACTCGATATTTCTCCTTTGGTTTTACGACTTAGAGCATCAACAACTACATTAGCTTTCCCAGGATGGTAGTTGATGGTGCAGTCATAATTTTTAACCAATTCTAGCCACCTCCTCTACCTCATGTTCAACTATTTCTGAGTAAACAAATATTTTAAGCTTTTGTGGTCAGTGAAAATTTCACACCTTCCTCCATACAAATAATGCCTCCAAATCTTTAAGGCGTGAACCACAGCAGCTAGCTCCAAATCATGTGTAGGGTAGTTCAATTCATGTGGCTTTAGTTGCCTTGAGGCGTAGGCAACCACTTTGCCGTGCTGCATCAGCACGCATCCTAATCCTTGTTTAGATGCATCACTATAAATGACAAATTCCTTAGATGGGTCAGGAATTGTCAAAACTGGTGCAGAGGTCAATCTCTGTTTCAATTCTTGAAAACTTTCCTCGCATTTCTCTGTCCAAATAAATTTTTCCCCTTTTCTAGTCAATCGGGTCATGGGTCCAGCTATTTTCGAAAATCCTTCGATAAATTTTCGATAATACCCTGCTAAACCCATAAAACTGCGAACTTCACTCGCATTTTTAGGAGCTCTCCATTCATTGACTGCTTCGACTTTAATTGGATCTACTTCAATTCCTTGAGCAGTAATCACATGCCCAAGAAATACCACTCGATTAATCCAAAACTCGCACTTCTTAAACTTCGCATACAACCTTTTTCTGCGAAGTGTCTCCAACACTATTCTCAAATGTTCTTTATGTTGTTCCTCATTCTTAGAATACACCAGTATGTCATCTATAAAGACTATGACAAATTGGTCCAAAAATGGACGGAACACTCGATTCATCAAGTCCATAAATACTGCTGGTGTGTTACTCAATCCAAAAGGCATTACAATGAATTCATAATGCACATAACAAGTTCTGAAGGCCGTCTTTGGAATATCAGTTTCCTTAATTCTCAATTGGTGATATCCGGATCTCAAGTCAATCTTAGAAAAAGTACTAGCACCCCTTAATTGATCAAATAAGTCCTCAATTCTTGGTAATGGGTACTTATTCTTTGTGGTGATTCGATTAAGTTCCCTATAATGGATACACATCCTAAGTGACCCGTCTTTATTTTTGACAAAAAGGACTGGTGCTCCCCACGGAGAAACACTGGGTCGAATGAACCCTATATCTAAGAGTTCTTGTATTTGCACCTTTAGTTCTTGCAACTCTTTTGGTGCCATTAGGTAAGGTGCCTTAGATACTGGCGCTGCTCCAGGTGCCAAATCAATTGAAAACTCAACTTGTCTATCCGTGGAATTCTGGCAATTCCTCCGGAAATACATCCAAAATTCACGCACAATAGGTACATCTCCGGTGACGCGTCTCCGTCATCGAGGTACCGATCAAGTTTACCGAGATAACCTTGGCAATTTTCTTTCCTCAAAGATCTTTAATGCTTTCATTGCCGTTATAACTTTAGGCATATACTTAGACTTAACACCATAAAATTTTATTTCATCATTATCAGGCAGTCTAAGTGTTATTTCCTTCTCCTGACACTTAATATCAGCGTTGTACTTGCTAAGCCAATCCATGCCTAAAATTAAATCAAAATCCTTCATCCCAATGACATATAAATCAGCTTCCAAATGTTTTCCTCCTATATCCAAATTTACACCTTTATCCATGGAATCAGTAGTTAATGAATTCCCAGAAGGTAAACTAACTTCAAGATATTCATCTACTTTAGCATTCTTATACCCAATTATGGCATGAAATTTAGCAGATATAAACGAGTGTGATGCACCAATGTCAAATAGTGCTAAAGCAGGTATTCCGATACGATCCCAACATACTGTCATCACACGGGTTCTGTCTTCTCTCTTGGGTCAAAGCATACATCCGAGCTCTGCCTCCACCAACCTGACCATTTCTGTTTCCAACATCATTTAAAAAGGACAATTAATGGTCATATGTCCTGGCTTCTTACACTTAAAACATTTTCCTTGCCCAGCCAGACATTCGCCATAATGGTTTTTCTTGCAATTAGGACATATCGGTCTATTGTTTTGAGTATTTTGGGGGACATTCCCATCAGTTCTTGCCTGCTTATTCTGATTTCCATTCTTATTTTGTTTTGTCCCATCCCATTTACGCTTTTCAGATGCCATAACTGGCTTCTGACCGTCGTCATCCTCAACCAAGCTTGCCTCTATTTCTTGTGCCCTTTTCACCATCTCAGCGTATTCCAAATCACCCTGAGCAGACAGGATACTGGACAATTGAGATCGTAATCCCCTCCTAAACCTCAATGCCTTCTTTATATCAGTATCAACCAAATGCGGCGCAAACCGACTCAGTTGGTTGAACTCTCGTTCATACTCAGTCACAGTCTTATTTCTTTGTTTGAAGTTCAGAAATTCCGTCTCTTTCTGATCACGATACGATCGCGGGAAGAACTTGCCCATGACAACCTCCTTGAACTCATTCCAAGTCAATGCATCTCGTTCCTCTTCAGTTCTAGTTCTCCAATATCCTTCCCACCAATGATCAGCATCCTCAATTAACTGAAAGGTGGCACATGTGACTCTTTGCTCGTTAGTGCATCCAATGAGTCGGAAAATTCTTTCTAAAGATCGGAACCATTCCTCCACAGCAGCTGGACCATCGCGTCCGTTGAATGTAGGTGGACGATAATGGAGAAATTGTTCCACAGTCCTCGTGTTGTTATTATTGTTATTGTTTTGCACTGCCCTCAGAAATTCGGCAAGTACATCGCCGACAGGAGCATTGGCTTGATTTCCAGCATTAGCTTGATTTCCATTATTGGCTTGATTACCATTTTCATTTGTACGGTTTCCTGCTCGGTTACGGGGAGCCATAATCCTACAAGTATACAAATACTTAACTAACGTAATAAAATATCGAGTCTTACTAGAAACACAATATAAGAAAATAATTGCAGACAGAATATTAGACTTTCATTCATAATATAACTTCAACCCTTTAACAAGGATTTATTTGGACTAGTACAAAAATAAAGCAGATTTTTAAACAACTTAAAAGTTCTGGCCCTCTTCCTCATTTCCATCCTCATTCAGATCCTCCTCTTCATCTTCTTTCATGGCCTCAGTTAGACGGTCAATCCACCTTGCAAACAATCTTTTAGTGAATGCCCCATAGTCAATCTTGAGTGTGTAGTATTGTGCGTCATACTTCACCATGGTTCCACACAAATATTCAGCCTCACCCTTCCATTTGGGTGGCGGCGAATCAACAACCACCTGCGTGTAGCACCATCGATCCGGAGCACCACTCGGAAAATGCACATCATACCATTTCTGATGCATTTTTACCACGTAGGTTCCTATGTTATCACCATCTTCAATTTTGTAGTTAAGGTAATTAGTTAGCTCGTTCGAGATATTGTTAACTCTCCAATCCCGCACCCTTTTTCTAGCAATTTGTCTTGGTGGCGACATCTATATTTATAGTTATATTAATTAAACATCAATATTTTTTTTACAAGGCATAAATTATTATCTAACGAATGACATTTGCACAATTTACATATGGAAACATATATAACAACTGGCATAATAAATAAAAATTAAATGACATAAAATAAAATGGCATAATAAATTCGTCACATACCTTGAGGCAGCCGGCTGAGATATGACGGTGATGGATGGCTCTAAATTATTTTGTCTAACAAAAAATATATTTTTTTTACAAGTCTACAGAATCATAGACCTGCTTTGATACCACTGTTGTAACGCCCTGATTTACAATATAAAAATAGTCCGACTTTTATGGAAAACGCTATTATAAAAACACGGGTTTTAAGAAAATAACTTAATAAAACTTAAACATTTAACTAATACCAGTCACATTACAATTTTTATCAAAATAATCCAAAACATAAAATAAGAATTATTTAAATTCCAAAATTTAATTTGGTCTTCATCCATCACTGACGTATCCTCAGCCCGACTCCTTAATCTGAAAAATTATAAAAAAATGAAGGGGTGAGCTTCCACTTGCTCAGTAGGGACCAACTTTTGTCAATACATAATAAATCATACAAGCATAAATATTTATAATAAAACATGTAATTCCTCTGTAATTTTCCTCTGTAATTTCCTCCGATCGCCGTTAATAATTTTAGTACGGCGGGCTTAACCCGAGGATACTTTTGATCCCGAACCTATTTACGGCCCCTGACTAGTTCCTCTGCATATCATATATAAATGAAAGTACTCGCGTGAAACATTATATAAAAACAAGAATTTAAAAATCCCTACCTCAACTGATATATGTTAATCCTCGTAGAATATAAAAGTGATTATTCTAATCCTCGTGATACTCGATTCCTACATATATAAAAAATATGTATAATTAATAAAATTATTTAAGAAATTTTGATGGGTTAAAAAAATTGAAATTGAAGAATTAAAATTGAAAATAGGAGATATTTGGATTATGTTGGGAAAAGGCCGATTATATAATCCTCCAATTTACATAGAAAAGCCCAAATATCTTCAACCCATTTAATTAACCAAAGACCCCACTTGTCCATTTCCTCATTCTCATTTTACACGCCATGCCCATCTCAATCTCTTCTTTTTCTTTTTTTTTTCTTTTTTTTTTCCTTCTGCAACTACCCCTCTTATATAATTTAAAAGTCCAATGTATTTAAAAAAACCCACCCACTCATGTTTCTCTCATATCCTTCCCAAAAAAAAAATGAAACTACCCCCTGTCTCACCCTCATCTCACGCCACCCTCACTGTCTCGCCTTCTTTTTCTTTTTTTCTCCTCCCTTCCTTATATTCTTTCCTTTCTCCCGTACCCCAGTCTCTCTCTTGTCAACTCCTCCGTCGTTCACTATGTCTAGCCGACGCGCACACCTCCACACCGGCAAAGACCAACGTCGACGGAACAGAGACGACTGAATTTTTGGACTGGAAAATATAATGGTTTTCGGGGACCGGGGATCAGTGACGTTTTCAAATTTTGGTTTTTGGGCTTATATGATTCTGAGGTAAATGGGGATATGAAGAAAATCTTACCTTTTGTTTTGCAAGGTGGTGAAGATATGAGAAGAGGATTGTGAAGAAAAGGGTTTTTATAGGAAAAAAGGAATTGAAGTCTGAGGTTTAATTTTGTTACGTTAAAAAAACTGATGTCTCTTCATCTGTTTTAATTAAAATTGAAAAAAAACTTTTCATCTCTTGTTATTAAATCTGAATCCTTATATATATAACTGATGTTTTGCATTTAACATGATTATTTATTGATAAAAAAGTATTAATAATAAAAAAACAGATTAATTAAGAATTAAAAATCCTAAATTGAATCTGTCCTAATTTCAAAATTAGGGTTTTGAATCCCCAATTGTGAACCCTAATTGAAATCTTTACCCCCAATTTGTGGATATTACAGGCTAAATTAATGAAAAATAATTATTTAGTACTAAAAATTAATTTTAAAATAAAATATACATCGAAAAGTATTATTTTTGCTCTTAAAAGTATGATTTTTCAAAGTAACTAACATTATTCACTTGCAGAGTTATATATAACATTATGTAAGAGTATCATTTTTTATTAAAAAACGTATCACTTTTACATGAAAAATATTCATTTTCAAAGAAACAAAACTGATCAGTTACTTGCAAATTTATATACAACCTTAAAGTTTATTGTTTACACTAAAAATTATATGTTTTCAAGTTAACAAAAATTACATTAGTAGTTCCACCGTGACATAATATTACTTTAGACTCTAAAAGAATCACTTTTTTTATTTAAAAAAGTATCACTTTTACTTTGAAAAATATACGTTATAAAAGTAATAAAGCTGACTATTTATTTGTATAGTTATATACAACCTTTTCCAAAAGTATCATTTTTTATTAAAAAAATATCACTTTTACTGTAAAAAATATATGTTTTTAAAGTAACAAAATGACAACTACAGTTCCCTTAACATAGTATCACGTTAGGCCGAAAAGTACCACTTTTTATTAAAAATGTATTATTTTTATTCTGAAAAAGTATACTTTTTCAAAGTAACAAAACTGATTATTTACTTACAAAATTATATGCAACCTTTTTTAAAAGTATCACTTTTTATTAGAAAAAAATATCATTTTTACTCAAAAAAGTATATGTTTCCAAACTAACAAACTAGTAATAGTAGCTTCTTTGAAAATTATTTGTTTTTTATGAAAAGTATTATTATGATTATAGATCAAATTTTGTAATATTTTAGGGTCGGAAAAGTATATAGAATTGAGATTGCAGTGGTACAGGGCGATGTGCGGTGACAACAGATATATTTTTCCATTCCTACCACCAAACCACACCCTACAATCCTCTCCCATATTTCTGGGTTGGATGTCATATTTATAAGTAAACAAATATGAATCATAGACATATGGCCTTCCTGAATGCTCAATAACTTCATCCTAGAAGCCAACCACGAAAGATAAAGCTGCGATTGGATGTGAGCGAAAATTCATTTTTGTTCCGCTGGAGAATTTTTTTTGATAAAATATGCGATTGTTTATGAAATTTTCAGAAAATATACTATTCTCTCACTTTCACTTTTTCTCACTTTTTCTTTCACCAATCACATCTACACATTTTTTCACAAAAAACTAATCATTATTACACATTATCCCACAAATTTCACTATTCATTCACTCACACATTTTTAACTATCAATCACATCAATCATTATTTTACTATTTTCACATTAAATCAACTTTCATCATTACTTTTTCATCTCATATCCAATCACACTCTCAAAATTCATCATTTTTCTCCCAATGTTTTTTCACTACTATTCTCTAGCGAAATGAAAATTTTCAAAATGAAAGTATATCCAATTGCACCCTAAGATTGCATTCCTAACATCACATTTAATCATGGTTGCAAAAATCGCTAGGCGCTAGTCGAGCGGCAACCCAGCGCCTAGAAACAACACTATTTTTTTTTTATTTTTATTTTTACCGATTTTTGTCCGATTTTTCCTTTAGCAAGATATAGCCCAATTTTAGCCGCCTCGGAGAGCGCCTAGCTCCGATTTGGTGTCGCCTAGGCCAATTTTCAGCTAAAATGATTTTTTAGACCGATTTGAGCAAAATTGGATCGGCCTAAGGGCGCCTAAGCGGCCGCCTAAGCCGATTTTTACAACACAGCATTTAATGCTTACGCATAAGTTAAATGGACAAATATTCATCTTTAGCTAGAACAATTAACCATTAATTCCTGATATTTCATCACCCATCAATCAACATAATGCAAAATCGATGTTGGGGGAGAGAGGAAAAGAGGAAGAAAAAAGGATTGAACATAAATTTAATCTGTGAGTGGGATGAGATGCGATTCAGATTAGCTCAATTAGATGTTGTTGGTAAAATATTCTGGTTGAAAGGTTTCTGTTTAAAGAAAATGGCTTAGTGTTTGGGATTAAGTCGAGGCCTGATTTGGAATCAGTCTCTGCAAGACGAAAACGCTCCGTACACCGAGTGCTTACGGTTTCGGCGCTCGCCTATAAGATATAACGACTTTTACGTCTCGAGTTTACAACACTTGCAAACTCGAAACACAACGAACAAACGTAGTGTTTTGAATTTCAAGCTATTGAAGGAATGGGAGAATCAATATGCTTTGTAATGCAAATGACCAATTTTAATCTGAGTTTTTTCGTGTCGTGTATTATTTCATCAGTAGGGGCTTCATTAATATAGGCAACGAAGTGCCTGTACGGAAAATCGCGTCTGAGGCTCGAAAAAGCACCTTTGACCGAACATACGATCTGCCAGGAGAGCACGGCCAGGACGCACGGGCGTCGCCGCCGTGCGTGTAGGCTCAGACCTTCGGCACCAAGACGACCCAGGACGCGGGCGGCGCGTGCCGTCTTGTGGGGCGAAACATTTCCCAGTTGAACTATTTTAATTAATTACGAAAATTAATTAAATATTTAATTTTTAAAGGTTTTTGGTCCAAAAAGAATAAGAAGCCCAAGCCCACGGCTCGAACCGGGCGGCGCGCGCGCGTGTGCGCTTTGAACCAAACCCACAAGCATGTAGGTCCTCTCCCCTTTAAAAACTTGGGTGCCCCCAAGGGCCCAAACCCATTTGTCTAACTTGGGATAAATAAAGTGTGCAATTTTACCTCATTTTTCCTATGTGGGATGGAGCATCTCCCCCCCCACATTTTCCATTTTCCATACCATTTATTTGTATTAAGTGGCTAACTTCTAGCATTAATTTCTCATTCACCCGGAATCGATTTTGAGAAATTCCTAATGCAATTCTCATCTACTCTCTTAGTAGAAGTTTTACAAATAATTTAATTCCATTTGTCACAAATGGAAACCACTTAATTAATTGGTCAAAATCGGGTCAACACCCAATTTCTCAAAGACCAATTCCAACAGACGCAACAATTGACAGAAGGATATCAGAGAGGAGCCTCGCTGGTCGCATGGGCGAGAGAGAGACGGAGGCTTGCGTGTTTTTTTTTTGGAATGCGTATGGATTCGGATTTGGGTATTAGGGATCCATCTTATGAAATTAGAATCGTTAAGACGGTCTCATAGGAGAACTTTTCTATGAAATATTGTAGAGACTAAACACTTTTTTTTTGAGCAAATGTTGGAAACTACCCACTTAGGATAGGACAAAAACTTTTATGACATGTGAGATAAAAAACTAAGTTTTCTACCCACTTTTGTGGTTCTTTTACCCAAATACCCTTGATACTTTCTCTCTCACATATTTCTCTCTCACATTAATATACTTTCTTTATTTTCAGATTTTTAACACAAGTTTTAGTTTTTTTAAACAAAATCAGATTTTTGTAAAATTGTTTATTATAAAAAAAATTGAAAATAATTTTGAGTTTTTATTATTTTGTAATTTCAATATACTTTAAAAAAATGGTAAATATTTTCGAAAAAATGGAAAATATTTTCGAAAAAGTGTGTATTTTTTTTTAAAAAACCATTTTCATATTTTTGATTCTTTTTATGTTTTTTAAACAAATTATCGTATTTTTTTATATTTTAATATTTAGAATTGAAAATTTCTGAATCTAAGATGCACTGTGCACGATATATCGTGCCTATATTGGGCACGAGCACGATATCGTGCCCAATATTCGTGCCCAATTTTAAATAAGGCACGATATATGCCCAATTTTAAATAAGGCACGATATCGTACCTCAGTAAAAAATAGGCACAATATCGTACCCAATATTCGTGCACAATTTTAAATAAGGCACGATATCGTGCCCAATTTTAAATAGTACACGATATCGTGCCTCAATAAAAATTAGACACGATATTTTTGGTGCAGTCCCTTTTCTAAAGAAAAGATTAATATCGTGCCCTTTTTAAAATTGGGGCACGATATTTTTGGTACAGTACAATTACTTCTCAATGGCAATAATGTACAAATAGTTTTTTTTTTCTTTTTCCCTCAAAACGGTAGTTTTTTATTTCAAAACAAAATGCAACATACAAACAGAGCCATCAAGCTCATGGGCCATCTTGGTTACATTAATTAATCCAATGTTGCACATGTCATGGTTGACTTGGGAGTCTAACAACAATGGGACCCTTTTTTGTGATCTATGAATCAGCGTGCATCTTCACAAATTAGGCACGATATGTTTAAATTAGGCACGATATATATCGTGCCTCAATTAAAATTAGGCACGATATATCGTGCATTTTTTTATGTATATGTACGAGGGTTGGCACGATATGGACACGATATAGGCACGATATGAGTATACGATTTTATAAATATGTGTGTGTATATTTGGGGGAAGTGTGCGATTTTGAGAATGTATTAATTGATCAGGTTTCAAAATTCAAAATCTTCAAATTAAAGGAGGGGCATTTTTGCCAAATTGGGTAGAAAAGAGTTTTCTTTGTACATGGGTAGAAAAGAATACCCACTATCCATAATGAGTATTTAAAAATTTCCCTTTTTTTTTTTTTTTGTGAATAAAGACTAGAAACTTTGATTTGAAATAAGAAACCAATTTTCTACATATATACTTAATGAAATATAGCTAGCTACATTTATAATTAGAAAAATGTTATCGATGACGGATGGCCAATCTTGTATGGGTTTTGAAATTTGATTTCGATCGACCACAAATATCTTAGTGATGCTATGTTTGTATTTAAATATTCTTATTTTGAAAATTATTTAGTTTTTTTTTACGACCAAGAGTATCCCCACAATTTGAAGTACGGATCTCACACTTCCTTCAGACTATGGGACATCCGCCCTTACGAGAGATGATCCTAATCTCTGGGGGAGGAGGGGCAAACCCCAACCCCTCACGAATTTTAAAAGGCTTTTTTTAGTACAATAGGCGATAATAAGGGAGGGGCACACACTCAGTTTATTTATAGCATTTTTGGGATGTGTTTTATACTTTTATTTCATAAACTAGAAAAGTTCAATTCGAGTTGTCAAATTAAGATTCTAAAATTATAAAGTATCGGATTTTAATTTCACTAAGTGTATCCTTTTCTACAGTATTTTATTATTAATTTTTCATTTTTAATTATAATTTTACATATCGTTTGTTATATTTAAATTTCAAATTCAACTCATTAAAAACGATACTTACATTGACACATAAAAGAAACATTCCCAAAAACTACTATTTGAGTCAACCATGATTGTTAATGAAAATTTAATCTCGTTAATTAATACAAAATTAATCAAATCTCTGTCAAATAAATGAAATTTTATATATGATTACTTATTAACAGATTTCTTATATACACCAGCAATGTAATCGTAATTACTCCAAAAATCATGCAAACATATCTGATTAAATGAATCAATACCTTAAATTCACAAAATTTGCAAACAATTTAGTAAATGTTTCATCCAAATTTACTCGACCTGTCAATCGCGATCATGGAAACGAGAATTTCAAACGCGACAAACACGCTTGCTTACGTGGAAAATTTGTTAAATAAGTCAAACGTGGGACCCAATTTGAAGGGTGCCCTAAAAGAGTGTAAATCGTCATATGATGCGGTTATAGTGTCATTTAAAAGTGCCCTAAATGAAATCAGATGGGACAAGGATTACCGAACTGCAACGTACGATCTTCAGATTGGTAGCATAGACGACATCCAACTGTGCCTAGACAATGTGGCCTCGGGAAAAATTAAAGATGGAAATATTTTGAGTGGGAATAAGGTTGTCCCAATATTTGGGCTATCTGCATATCAAGTTGTTGATAGTCTCTAGCTCAACAATTCAATATAATTCTCGAATAATATTCACACACAAACATGCGCGTGCGTGTGTGGGGGGTGGGGTAGGGGGAAGAAAAGTTGTAAAATGGGGTTTGCACCAAATTTTATGTATTTATCATACTTGTTTAAGATGAATGAATTGAATATGTAAATCTGCAGTGATTTGTGAAATAAAGCTTCACAATTCTTTGTTCATTTTTTGGAAATTGTTGAGTTTTTATAATATTTAGGGTAAATTACAAGAACTACTCATGGGATTTAGTCTAATTATAAAACAAATCCAGTTATTCATAAAAAATACAAATGTCCTTTGAAGTATGTATTTGTATTATAAATATTGATGATACCCGAGCTGACCTGGGCAAAATGCATCCACGTGGCCATCCAAGACATGATGATGTGGACCGACCTGATGACGTGGACCGACCAGACCACCCTCACCTGAGCTGATGTGCGGAGCCGAGCTCAACAAAGCTGGGTACTGTGTAAGAGGATTCAACATTCCCACCACTAAATTGATCTAATGCACCATTGGCAAACCAAGGAGCCATCTGTCAATTCATCAATGGGACAAGTCAGCAAACACTTTCCAACACATGGCAACCATGCGACTCATGCATATCAAGAATAGGACAAGTGTCCCACTAGTATTTTAGATATAATAATTACTTAGCCACTAATTGTATTAGTATAAATAGATCTCATTTATGAGGAAAATGATAGGAAAAATCCACTATATAATGTTACAAAATCAAAGTCTGTACGCAAACACCGACCTGAGCTCATCAACTCGGTTTACATATAAAAAAGACAGTTTTAGCCACTTTCATTTTTTTCAGTTGTTAGTTTTTACTTTCCAGCTATTTAGTTTATTGTTTTTGGGTTGTTGATTGAAAAAGGCATCAACAAATTGGTGCTAGAAGGAGGGCCCGTTTGGTCCGGTCTTATTTCTAGAAAATTCGAATTCCAGCTAAGGTAACTCAATTTCTTTCTTGTTGTACAATGAGTGAAAATTCAAGAAACCCCCAAAGGTAAGATCTTCAGCCACAAGATAACAAAAATCCTCAGAATGTGCCTCCAACCGAGACTGGAGGCGCGGTGTTGTTACCAATTACACAACTCCTCACAAACCCAAATTTTATCCAGCAAATGAACCAATTAGTAGCATAGGCTCTTGCAACCCCTCCACCACAAATTCAGCCTCCTCCAACACAAGCAAATCCCCCACAGGCAGACCCACCTCGGAACATCCAAAATCAAGCCCCCTGAATTAGAAAAACCAAGAAGTTGAATCTTCAAAATAGACAACCAGAAAATAGGCGTGAAAGAAGAAGGCCATGAGATGATGGTATAGATCTTAGCAGGGTTGAGGCAATCAGTATTTGGACGCCTGGGGCCAGATCCTATCCAGCAAAGGTCCGTGTAGTCTATCCAATCTAGGATTCAATTTCCTGGCAATCGAGGGCCTCCTAGAGCTAACCGAGCTCAGGAGCCTAGTCCGTTGAATGAAAGGAAAGCCGAAATACTTCATTTTCGGTATCGCCTTAACGAATTGGAGGAAACACCCGAGAAAGCTCCCAATTGATACGTGTAAAATATACATGCATTTAGGGGCTTAAAATGATATATAATTGGTACATTTGTATATATATTTAGTGTGTTTTACTTGGTTCCCTTTGTTGGGCGTGATACTGCATACTCTAGTGAATTTTACAGTTAATGGAGCTAAATTGGATAAAAAGCGATATCACGTTCCAAAATATAGGTCAAGAGCTAAGGTATGAGCAATACATGAATGAAAGAAGCATGGACGATTGAACAAAAGTGATTTTTCTTCAAAAATGTCCAAACGCGCTAACAGTTTCCAGCACTAGCAGGGTTTAGTATTTTGGCCATCACTTTCTCAAAAACATTGATATTGAGGTGATTCAAGTAACTATGGAAAGCTAAGAGAAAGGTCTACAACTTTCATGAAGACCCGAGAAGCAAATTCGGACAAAAACATGTCACACGGCCGTGTGAAGTACCCGTGTGAAAAAAGACATATCCGTGTGAAGTTGGGAAGAAACGGGGGACAAAAACAAGCCGCACAGTCTGCTGGTGTGAGACCACACGGCCGTGTGGGGTGGCCGTGTGAAACCACACGGCTGGTGTGACGTGTTTGCGGCTATTTTTGAGTCCTAATCCCATCAGAACTCTACCAGTGTAACACCCCAAACCCATTTTGAGTTCAGATTGTCACTATGGAACCATAAATGCACTTAAATTATTTGCGGAAGTGTAAATGGAATAATATTAATCTAAGAAATTTTAAAATAAATTTTTATTAAAACACACCATAGATATATATACAACATGTCAAAATATGAAAATTAAAAGGCTTAACATGGTACGTCCAAATACGAGTCATCAGAGTACGATTGACTTCTTAATACAAGTTCAGAATATATATTTTATGTTTGGAGTTTATGACAAAATAAGTAAGGAACGCGCGACTTCCACGTGCACAGCCCTTACTGCTCGCCCCCATCATCTGAAAAAAATATTAGTTTGAAGGCGTGAGTTTTTACACTCAGTGGGAAAACGTAAGCAGTTACACTAATAGGAGAAATACATCTATACTGCATAATAAAATTTTGACCCGAAGGTACTTTCCATTTTCGGCCCGAAGGCACTTTCTATTTGGCCCGAAGGCACTTTTCATTCATATGGCCCGTCGGCCGACACCGTAGTGTCACTTTCAATTTCATGCATTGATAGGGAATTTAACCAAATTAGTGTAACAATACAACATGCTTACAAATTAGAAGTTTACCCACCTTTGTTTGACATAAAAGTGTTGAATATTTGCGATTGAGAAGAGTTCGATCGTGCCGCACCTAACACAAGTGAATCGTAAAGTTTCAAGGCTAAAATTCAACAAGTTATCGATCAAGCTACTACTTATGTGAGGTCTATAATGTTCATAGAGTATGTTATTCGAGGAAGGACAAATTTAATACTTAATCTAACTATCTTTAATTAATGAAGTAACAATAAGTCACTTAAGTAAAAATAAGCCCTTAATAGTCCACTTGACTCTATATTTATATTAGAATCAAATAAATAAAATAATATAAATTTTTTTATTAGACTAATTGATTTAAATAAACAAATTAAATTACAAAAAAATAATTAAATAATAAATAATTCGAATTAATTAATTAATTAATTTCGAAAATAATTAAATCAATAATTAATAAGTAAATAAATAAATAAATAAATAAATAAATAAATAATTAATTAATTAATTTATAAACTAATAAATAGTCAAATAATTATTAAATAAATAATTAGTTAATCAAACTTAGTTAACTAAGTTGTCATAACCTAAGTGAATAGTCAAAGTTTAGTCAACTCATCCCTCTATGGTATTAATCATAATTATTATCTCTCTTATAATAAATTAATATATATATATATATATATATATTCAATTAATTATTAACTATGTTTAAAAATTCTACACTTTAATCAACTAAGTGCTTCTCTATAATCACCAATCATCATCTAATCACCAACAATCATTTTCCTAAAATATCTCCCAACAACACTTCCTTATTTTAAGGCTTCCCCATACCTCTTTGACAAAGAGTACAACTTACTCCACCCAAAAACATGGCTTCTATTTTGTCACTATTCATCATCTCTCATTCTAACACACAAAACACACACTCAAACTTCCAACTTGACCATCCATGTCTCCACTCCCTACCCCTCCATTTTGTTATTTTTCTACAAGTTAAAAATCATGAATCTTCTCCAAATTTGTCATGTAGTCCATTTCCACTATCAACTAAAGTACTACACCAACACAAAAGGTTAAAGTACTAAAAATGTCCATAAATACTTCTACTAACTTAAATATTTCATGTATCAAAATCAACACCAAAATAATCATCAAAATTCATATATCATAATATCTAAACATGCTAGACAACCTTTTAACAAGATTAAATAAAACAAAAATCATCTCCTAAATTAAAATAACTCTGACCAAAAATTACATGCTAAAATGTCCAAACTTTTGTTTCATTTATTAACACAAAACATGCATAAACTCATATACTAACATATTGCATGCTTTTACTACAAAAATCTTATATTTTTATTGAAGGAAAATTTAAATCAAAACTTGAAAGTTGAAGAGAAAATGGGAGTTACCTTGGAGTTCTAATCTTAACCTACAAGACAGTGTTAGTAAAAGTGAAGAGTGATGGTGTAGTTGGGATATTTTAAGGGCAAGAGTTCTTGAGGGTAAATGGGTAACTTTCTAATTACCAACAAAAAATCAATTTCTTAATTTCTATAATATAAATCCAAAAAGAACACTAGTATAGTAAGAAAATAAAAATAAAACAACTAAAATTTACTAATATCTTAAACTACCATATTTTTTTTTTGTATATATATAATTAATAGGGAAACTCTAAGCTTCAATGCGATAGTGTAAATCCGTCTAATAATTTGCGTTTCTCCAAAAATCGTACTGAAATCCCGAAATACTTAAGTCCAGAATTAAGCCTTCGAATATTAAGTTCTAAAATTATCAAGTTAATAAAGTATTCCCTCTAAGTTATGGGCACGATCAATCTCAATTCTCAGAAATTTTAAAATAAAGCTCGATAAAATAAATGCTTTAATTTAAATAAATTTCTTTATGCAATTAAAATTGAAATTCATGATTATTTTAAAATAAGTGTGTGCGATTTTGGTAAAGGGTCGGGTCGTCACAACATTGACCTCTCAAAGTGCCTATATATGAGGGACCAAGGCCCGAACGAATTTTCATCATCCATCAATCCATTAATACACCATACAACACACCAAATTTAACAGGAACACAAGATCAAAGGTCTTCTGAGAGAGGATGGCTAGGTTACGAAGAACACCACAAGGCTTTTCGCATCAACAGAAGCACAAGAGCTTCGAAGACTTGTAAGGAGAATCCATCCTGACAAGAAAGGATTTTCTTTCTTAGTTTAGATCTCTTGTCTGTGCTTAAACGATGTCACAATGCTGATTTCAAGTTTGTCTATGAATTTATTTTTAATGTTTGGCTAATCTTTCGGATCTTAGGGCATAATAAAAAATGTGGATTCATGTTAAATCTTGATTATTGCTTTCTTAATTGATTCATGTGTTCTATTTTATGAATTCGAGTGCTTATTCTTAATTGTCGATTATCTGATCAATAATTTGCATGTAATACTTGTTAGTCCATAATCCGAGAGGTGAGTTCTAGCAAGACGAAAATCAAATTCAGACATAAATAGGGTAATGTATCGGGAGACTACTTCTGTTTATGGGGAGTATTTCAATTCAAAGATCTTTTGGGAGTTAATAGTAGTTGTGATGATCATTAGACCTCAATTATTATTAATCTACTATTTATGCACCACCCGGGAGGGGGAATAAACTATTTTAGGAATTGAACCCATAGAATTACATGAATTGGTTATTGAAACTTTAATTGGATTTAATATTGAAGAAACATGTTGAGATTATGTGCCTAAGGTTGCTTCCGTGGTTGTTGAAAATACTCGTGGGGTTCGAAATTTATTTATTTTATTTTCGCTTTTTATAAAAAACTTGATATTCGGTCGTTTCAATAAAATCAAAATGTGATGTTATTATAGCTTAAGTATTTCATAGTCAATCCCTGAGGAATACGACCTTGCTTGCCATTATCCTATAAACTACACTGTACACTTGCAGTATAGAGATCCAAAATATTTTTGGCGAACACCTACCAAAATAGCCCGATGTCAGGTCGGGTCGATGTAGTGTCATCTTTTGCTATAGTCGCAGTAGACTACTTTACTAAATGAGCCGAGGCGGTGCCCCTAACAAAGATAAATGAGGATAAGATCATTGATTTTGTGTAGAAGATCATATGCAGATTTGGAATACCGTATTCGATAGTGACAGATAATGAGAAACAATTCGATAACCGAAGATTTCTAACTTTTTCCAAATATTTTCACATCAAAAACCGTTTCTCCACTCCATATCACCCCTAATCCAACAGCGAGGTTGAAACGGTGAATAAAATCCTCAAATACACTCTGAAAACAAGATTAAAGCGTCCAAAGGGAACTGGCCTGAAGAGCTCCTCGGGGGTGCTATAGGCCTACAAAATAACACATCAATTGGCCATGGGAGTAACACCGTTCTCCCTGGTATATGGAATCGAGGCCGTCATTCCAATAGAAATTGGGGCCCCAACATTCAGAGTTGCAAAATTTTCAGAAGACAAGAATTAGCCCGCCTTGAGGGCCGAGCTGGATTTGTTAGAAGAAAAAAAGGTGTAATGCCGAGGTGAAGAATACAGTGTATAAACAAAGAAGCGAAAGGTACTACAACTCTCAAGTGAGAGAAAGATGATTTCAGGTCGGTGATCTAGTCTTGAAAAGATTCACAAGAGCTAAGCCCGACCCGCTGAAACCGACTTGGGAAGGTTCTTATAGAGTTGGTAAAGTCCTGCAGAACGGGGCATATGAGCTCGAATATATGAGTGGAGAGAAATTTAATCATCCCTGGAATGTATCTTACTTGAAGAAGTATTATCAATTAAATATTTGTCTTTAGCCAAATATCGAGCAAATTATTTGTCTAAGTTGCAATTTTTTCGTCTCGGCCTAGTTCCAAGCATGACAAATTTCATACAATCATGCCTTGGCCTAGCCCAAAACATATTGACTTCATTTAAAATGACTCGGCCAAGCTCTGAGCTCGCCACAACAATCCCGGCCTAGTTCCCAGCATAACAGTTGACACAAATTTTGTCAATCAATTATCCCAGTTCGATGGTGGACATACCACTAACTCATTACATTTAATCAAGCCCGACTAAGTACCAAGCTCAATACTTGAAAATTCTTAGAAACAAGAAACACACATTCAAAAAAGAGCAAAGAGAATTGGAGACAATATTTTCATTAAGAAACTAGATATTTACATAAAAGTGGCTCGAGGCCAATTGTAGGGATACATGAGAAAAAACCAAAAAAAAACACTAAGGGGTTGGGGGCTGGTCGTCACGCGGGACCTGTTATGGAGGCTGTCCACAACCACTTTTTCCACATTTTCTCCTTCACCTGGGGTGGCCTTACCCTTGGAAATGGCATCAGGGGTACTGGGGCTTGAGTTCTTATTTGTTCATTCAAAATTTTGAGCCCATCCTAAAGCTCAGTCATGGTCCTCTATTTCTTCAAGTCGTCTACGATTTCTCCCACACTGTTAGTGTGGCCACATGTCAACATGAAAGCATAAGTCCCAGACTTCTAGAAATCGCTCACCGTCTCCTTCCTAGCTGGCTGACAAGATTCCTCCAGCTGTTTCTTAAAGGCATCTTCCATCTTCCTTTTGATCTCGTCCTCACGTCTGGTCTGCTCTTGTTGGCTCTAGGCAACCGCCTTTTTGAGCTACTCGATCTGCAGTTTGAAGGTTTCTACAGACCGCTGGGCCTCATCCTTTGCCGCCCTCGTATCCTGCTCGACTTTTTTAGCAGCCTCGAGCTTTTCCTAGGCCAGGTTGGCATCATGTTCGAGCGACTGCTAAATGCTCGTGCAGAGTCTATGGGCATCTCAGATATCCCTATACCAAGTCTCAAATTCGCGACTTCGCCCACTGCATGCCAAAGCATCCCGATCATCCGATCAGACAACCCTATGCAAGATCTTGAATCTTTCTTTCCCTATTTCTTTGGAAAGATCCTCAATACCAAAAGTCCAAGCCCAGCTGGGACATCTTTTGCAGCCCTTCCAGCTTTAGGTAGGGTGTCTACTTGCTCATCCGTAGGTGTAGAGCACTTGGCAAATTTCACAAACCATCTTGGTCGCAACCCAACCATCCCCTCATAAGGATCCTCCCGATTGGGATTGGGAGGAATGAAGTGTCTGTAAGTCCAAGCGGCTACGATAATCTAGAGGGGGGGGTGAATAGATTATCTCCATCTTTTCGATTTCGCCCTCTTTTTCAAACCGAATGCTCAAACAAAATAATGAAGGTGCGGAATGTAAACAACACACGTCGATTTAAAGAGGTTCAACCCACCTAGGGCCTAATCCTCTACCACCCCAAAGTATATAGGGATGGATTTCGAAAAGAAAAGAATTTTATTAATTACCAAAATTAATACAAATTCAACTTACAACACCTTGAAGAGCACCACACTCTTCTTCAACACCACCTTTGAGATTACCACAATCTCACTTGAAGATTACCACAATCTCCAAACGGCACCTTGTGAAGATTACCACAATCTTCACCCTTGAAGAGCACCACACTCTTCAACACCTCAACAAGAAGATTACCACAATCTTCTTACACCTAACACCTAGTTCACCCAAGTGTGTTCTTACCACAAGAACACTCACAAGGATATCTTGTGTTTGAATGACGACCACAAATTCAAGATTACAACTCGATAATTGATAATACAATAGAGTGCAAGTGTAATCAAGAATAGCCTAGACCTCAAGAATGTGAAAGTGATAAGCTAGGCAATTTTACAACAAGAGTAATGACAATGAAAGACCAAGTGTTTGCTTGAAGTGTATCTTGTTGTGTTGTATCTCAATTGTTGTATTGGTTGCTCCAAAACTTCCTCTATTTATAGGAGATGATTGATCAAGCATAGGCTCCTCTTGGGGATTGAAAATCTACTGAGAAAAATACAATTAAAATCAAGAATATAGCTGTTAGAAATCAATCCCACAATTTAAGGAAAGTTTGTCTGTTTGTCAACGGTCGAAATTTGTCAAAACATAGGGGCGACCGGTCGCACAGAAATAGACGTTGGAAAAAGTACACCAAGACAAAATAACACGGGCGGCCGGTCGGCGTCTACCTCGAATGGTCGACCATCACCCCAACCGGTCCCCTCATGGATTTTGCAAGGATTAAACGTTCGTTTCAAAACACACTGCAGTCGGCCGACATGGGCTGAGGCGTCGCCGACCGATTCGTCGACGCGGCCACGGTCGACTGCTTGTTTTTCTTTCCGTCTCATTTTCTGTTTCTAAAAACATCTTCGGGTATGGGTTGCCCTATAGGGCGGCCGGTCGACACGAGGCGAGAAATGTTGTCCAATTTTTGTCGAAAATAAAACTCAAGAAATACTCCAAAGTATAGTAAAAACATTTTAAACCGATCGGAAGTATTAGGACAACATTTAGAAGCATCGTTTGAGAGTGAAAACCCAATAACGTAAAATCATTAAAAGCGTTGTCCAATTTAGACGAAAATAAACTTTGAGAAAATACTCCGGAAAATATTAAAATCATTTTAAAACATTTAGGAGTATTTGGACAACCTTTAAAAACATTGTTTTGGTGTAAAATCAAAATCATCAAAATCATGATAAAACCATTTATCAAACAGTGTCTCTCGGGCCTCAGGTAATCAGGAAAAACTCTTCATGGGGCCTCGGTAGTTGCTCCCCTTGAGGGTATTGATATGGGGTCCACCCTTGGGGTCTATTCAGATCTATCAACATGCCCGAGCTTAGTGATTTCCACTCCAAAGCCCCTTCTCTTTCTCATGGGCGTCACCACAGGCTCGGGCACAACCTTCCGTTTGTCCTACTGGATTTCAACCCTTACGTCTTAGGATATTCTCGGCAACCTTCTCAGCGGCCTTCCCAACCATCTTTTTTATCCGGTTCAAACGCTCGAAAATGTCCATATCCTCCTCGGTCTCTGCAAAAATACCAAAGTTGTTAGATATCATGAAAAATACACGTACAAGAAAAAATTATATTAAAATATTTTAACCCTGAACTCTGGCTCTGGTTTCGGTAATTAGGGGCGACCTTCTTTGCTCGGTCCTCTGAGATGATACCGCCTGCTCAATATTAACTAAACCTCGGCAAACCCCGCTTAGATTCACCTCGGCCAAATGCGCCTCAAAATTTACCTTGAGATGGTGACCTTTCTTGGAAACCCATCTTACCTTGTCCAATCTTTCCAAGAACTCATCGGAAAGACGCCCCATAGAGGGAGGACTTAATGCATAAAGAACGTATGATTAAAATTAGATTTTTCTAAAAATACAAGAGATGAAGAACAATACTTATGAAAATCATATCGAAATTGTACTGGAGGAGCAAGAAAGGGTTCCCTCTCATTGCGCCTTGAGGTCATCCAATCCTCATCCACCCAAAATCATTTGTCCTTCCAATCTTTCAAGGACGCGGGGAGTCCTAAATAATTCATTCATCTCCACAAACTTAGGTCTGGAGAGTTCGAGCTGATTGAAGAAGACGACGAGCCCGATCAACCTTTCCCAGGTCAAAGGGTGCACCTAACCCAAAGGAACCCTCCATCTCCGAATCCATCTTATAATTAGCAAAGGGAGGGGGAACCTTAACCCGAATTTCATGTTGTGGACATACACTGCTGTACATCCCACCGGGGGCGTTTTGGGTACCTCATCGTGTTTCGTCTCGACCCAGCCCTTGCTCAAATTTTTCGAAGGCCTTCTAAGGGTCCCCTCAGCTCTTCAAATCCACTCAGCGTTTCGACCGGATGTTGAGGCACAACCCCACGACCTACCCTACTTGGCTCAGCAGTTTTCTCCCTACCTGGCTCCATGTTTTCCCCCATCTCTTGAGCCCTAGTTGTGGCATCACCCTCTTGTATGTTTGGCTGTGTAGCCTCGTCTTTGCTGGGTTCTGCATCCATATCATCTCCTTGAGACCCTGCTGGTACGTCTAAGGACAGTTGCATCTTATATACTACGCCACCAATAATTGCAATGATTGGGGCGGGGGCCAAGATCTCATCATCACCCTATCCCCTGATAGGGTTTTCCCTTTCGAGCTCTCGCTGGAATCAGAAACTTCAATGACACTGTGCCTCCACTAAGAAACCTCCATTTCCGATAGAGGATCTTCTACCCCTGCTTCAACACTGTGCTCTCGATTTTGGCTATCTTCTCGAGAACTAGACATTATAAAAGAAAAAGAGAAGAAGAGAAAGTACAAATTACCTAAGTCTGAGTGCTCTTTCTCACAGATGCCGACCTGAAGTTCTGCTCGGTCTCTTGAATTCTCTTGTAAGCTTAGTAAGCGAAAGCAAAAATGAAAATGAGAGGTAAAGGACATATTTATAAGGAAAAAATTCCTCAAAAAGACGCGCTCATTTGAAAAGGCACAACTTCTCATGTACACTTCGAATCGCCAGCCAAATCACGTGAATTCACGCGCTCATGCGGTCCAGTCACAAGTTGCCATGTGTCTGTCATAATTATCTTCATTTAATACCATTTCAGTAAAGAAGTGATAGAGACATCTGTCAGCATTTTTCAAAATCCATCCAGTTTCCCCCTATTTTTTCTCTCATCAAGTTCGAACCCATTTCGACAAATCTCATCCCTAGCTTCAAACTTGGGGGCCACTGATGACACCTAGGGGCGTCAATTTGTGACACGACACGATAACCCGACACGAACCTAACACGAATTTAGCAGGTATAGGTACAACCCTTAACAGGTTCGGGTCAAAATCAGGTCGGACACGGTTAACACGTAAAATAAATAGGTCAAGTCGGGTCGACCCGTAGGTCGACACGATTGACCAATGTAACCCATTTAATTTTATTGTGATATATTATTTTAATATTGTGTGATGTTTTAGTTGGTTATATGATGATGGAAAAATTATTAAATGTAATTTTTAATAAATTTTAATATTTAATATATTTTTATTTATAATTTCAATTTTTTTCTGATTTTTTAATATTTTTTTCGTGTCAAGTTTAAATTATACAGGTTTTTCGTGTCGTGTCGGGTTACCCGTGTTATAAACGGGTCGTGTATCTTGACACGAATAATTAAACGGGTCGGTTTGAGTTCGTGTCAGACCTGTAATACCTGTGTAAAAATATGACCCCCGAACACGAAAGACGACACGATTAACACCCCTAATGACACCTGAGCTGAGCTGGGCAAAGTGCATCGACTTGGCCATCCAAGACATGATGACGTGGACTGACCAAACCACCATCACCTGAGTTGATGTGCGGAGCCGAGCTCAACAAAGTTGGGTACTACATAAGAGGATTCAACATTCACACCACTAAATTGATCCATTGCACCAGTGACAGACCAATGAGCCATCTGTCAATTCTTCAATGGGACAAATCTACAAGCACTTTCCAACACATGGCAACCATGCGACTCATGCATATCAAGAATAGGACAAGTGTCCCACTAGTATTTTAGATATAATAATCACTTAGCCACTAATTGTATTAGTATAAATAGATCTCATTTATGAGGAAAATGACAGGAGAAATCCACTATATAACTTTACAAAATCAAAATCAGACGCAAAACACCGACTTGAGCTCATCAACTCGGTTTATATATAAAAAAGGTAGTTTTAGCCACTTTTCATATTTTCCATTGTTAGTTTTCACTTTCCCGGCTATTTAGTTTATTGTTTTTGGGTTGTTGATAGAAAAAGACATTAACAAATATCTTTTCAAAGGTTGCACTTTGTAAAATACAAATAAATACCATGATTTTTAAAATAGAAATAAATATATACCAATGAAATATTTGTAATTTTGAAAGCTAACAAACTATATTTCAATTTTTCGTAATTCATGCAAATTTTATATCATCCGTCCATTCTATAAGGGGGGCTTTTATTCTTCCTAAAAGTATGTGTTTTGCATGTTTTTGTGTGTGTTTTATGTGATGATTTATACATATTTTGGTGTGTTTTATTTGCATTTGCATGTTTTAGTGTTATGTTGTGTTATTTTATTGATTTTTAGGTTTTGGTGGAAAAATAAGTTTTGGAGCACAAAACGTTAAAAAGTCATTTTGCGCAAATCGCAAATATTGTATTTTGACGTAACGCTCGTGATCCGAAGCCCAATTGACATGATTCATACACCATTAGCATGGTTGCAGAAATCGCTAGGCGCTTGAGTGACAGACCAGCGCCTAGGTCGCCTGGGCGGGCGCCTAGGAACAACACTATTTTTTTTATTTTTTTTTCCTATTTTTGGCCGATTTTTCCCACCTAGGCCCGATTTTTTGGCCGCTTAGGAGAGCGCTTAGCTCCGATTTGGTGCCGCCTAGCCAGCCTGGCTCATCTAGGCGGGCGCCTAGGCCGATATTCGGCCAAAATAATTTTTTAGGCCGATTCGAGAAAAATCGGATTGCCCTAGGGACGCCTAGCGCCTAGTCGGCCGCCTAGGCCGATTTTTACAACACTGACCATTAGAAATATAATTCAAAGTTCTACAGTGTTTACATATGCTACGAAATGCAAATGAAGACGTTTAAATAGGTTAAAATCATGTACAAAGCAAAATAATATGTCAAAATCTCGGAAATGACACATCTTTGTATTTTGGCCATAACTCTCTCTAGAAAATTGATATTTAGGTGGTTTAAGTGGCTATAGAAATTTAAGAGAGAGAGAGTTACAATTCATAAGAAAACATCAAGATGAAATTCCGACATTGAAAGGCCGCGCCGACGCGCGCAAGGGGCACGCGGTCGCAGCGCTGCGGCCAGCAGCAGGGTGCGCGCGGGAGCACAAGGTTTGGCGCGCAGTCACACCCCGTGACTTGCTGAACACGAAATTTTCGATTTGTTTCCAATTTTTGGCTATTCCACCTTGTTTAAGACTCTAGGCTTATAAATAGGAATTGGGGAGCCCCTATTTTCGACACACCTTCATTCATAGCACTTCTAGACTTTAGTTTTTGGTATTTTTCTCTTGCTTTTCATCATTGGGATTGCTTGGGTTCTTCTCCTTGAAGTTATTTTGCTTCTTAATCAAAGAGTAAGATTTTTCCATCTCTTTTGTCTGATTTCAATTATTGGGTGATTATTATTATTGCATAATTATGTTTATGATTGTTTTCTTTCCTTCAATTGAGATTATGATCCCATCCCCAAGCATGAACTAATTTCCTTGTTCTAGGATTATGATGATTTGATTCAAACAAACAAGCATGAATATTGATTAATTGATCTGCTTTCCTAAATAAATTGTTTTATTTGTTGATTGATTGTTTGGCCAACTCTTAATTGTTTAAGTGGATAATTGAGATCGATCGAATATATTATTCCTGGACTAAATTTATTCAGGGGTTAGATATGAATCAGAAATATATTATCTAACCCTAGATTTAATGAAAATAGTAAATTATGTTCGGATAACCCTAATCTGTGAATACGAAAGTTATCAGATCTAGACCTAGTCTTTACATATTTGTTATATTTGTTAACCGCATGATCAATTAATTGATATTCTGCTTGCAAGTTTGATGAGATGAATCCATAATCCTAGACTTTCTTCCATATCGTTTTCTCCAAGTTTATTCGTGCTTAGTTTCAATTCGTCTTTTTAATTGTTTTCTTTTAGTTTATTTAAAACCAACAAATCTGGTTAGAGTGTTTAGGATTTATTTTCTGTTTATTGTGATACATAATAATTATTTGCCGGCTAAGTCCTCCTTGAGAGACGACTTGTGGTCAACTTGCTACCCTACGATTGATCTCGTTCTCTTGCGAGGATTGCTAGATTTATTTTAGGTGTTTAGCGGTCGAACAAAATTTGGCACCGTTGCCGGGGAAGGCTTTAGGCATAATAATTATTGGGTCTATTTTTCGTGTTTTTAGATTATGATTCTTTATTTGTTTATTTTAGTTTCGGGCTCTTTTTGTTTCTTTTGATTTTACTTTATTCCACTGGTGTGTTTGATCTGTTTTTCTTTGTTGTTTATGCAAGGACGTTGAAATCTCAATCGTGACCTTGTGCCTTTCGTGGACGATATCCATCGAGTTGCAAGACGAACAAGGAAAGAATGGGACGATTCTATGGATAACAGTGAGGATTCTCCCGATCACATTCCAAAAGAAGAACAAACAGATGAATCAGAGATGGGTGATAATCAAAACGGAAACAACATAGAGGCATGCCAGCCTTCGATGCGTGAGTTCGCATGCCCTGTCATTGTGTTTGTGACCTCTTGCATCACATTGGGGCAAGCAACACAGAACTATGAGCTCAAATCCATACACTTTAATCAGTTGCCGTCATTCTATGGGATGCCCAATGAAGATCCTCTTAACTTCATTCAAGAATTCTATTCAGTTATTCAAACTTTTCCTCTACAGGGTTTGGATGAAGATCAACTTAGGATGCGCTGTTTTCCTTACACTCTGAAGGACCGGGCGAAAACTTGGCTTATGTCTCTGCCTCCTAACTCTCTTACTGATTGAGAGGCGGTGTACAATAAGATCATGGACAGGTACTACTCTCATCAGAAAAGGTCAGATTTGCGAGGTAAGATAGGTACCTTTAGTCAGATGGAAGGTGAGCCTTTTCATGAGGCCTGGGATCTCTTTAAGGATTTACAGATTAAATGCCCACATCATCACTACCCATTGGAATTGTTAAACCAATTTTTCTATGATGGATTATCGCATAATTATCAATATATGGTTGACAATGCCTCTGGGGGTGACATTGGTGTACATACGGCCCAGAATATCTATGATATTCTAGAAATGATGAGCGATAACTCATAACAAAAAAGTGTGAGAGGCAAACGGCCCGTCGTGAATGAAGTAGCCCCGAGCTACAATGTGATAAAATAATTGGCTGAATTGACTAAGTAGGTACAATTATTGGCTACAAGAGGGCATCCATCGGTCCCCCTTCTGCCGAGTCTTGCGGGATTTGTGGCGAATTTGATCATGGGGCCAACGTTTGTAATGTTATCTCTGAGACGTACAATTAAAGTTGGTGGAACCATCCGAACTTTAGTTGGAGCAATTCACAAAATCCCTCTCATATCTATCTGAGACCACTACAACCACAAGGCCAGCCAATCAACAAGCCAATGGCCTCATCTGTTGAAGAAAGCTTGAATTTCTTTATTCAGGTCAGCCAACAAACACAAGAAGGTAACAATAGGCGGTTTGAATCTATGGAAGCTTCCTTTAAGCGCATTGAGACTCAAGTTGGTCAATTGGCGACTCAAGTTGGTGAGATAGTTCGACATGTCTTCAAGAAGGACACACATCCTAGTCAACCAGCGCAAGCCCAATCCATCACCGTTCTTGAATTTGGTGAGATTTCTGATCATGAAAGTGAGATTCCTCTTTCTATTGTCTCATCTAACCCTGCAGGTATCGCGAACATAGAAAAAGAAGTTGACGTAGGTGTAGAAGACATGAATATGGAGGCAAGCACGGGATCACCTTCCCATGAACTTTCTATTCTGCCCCTAAGTCCATGCCCAAAACACGATCCAGGTAGTTTCACTATCAATATTTGTATTGGGAATAGTAAGGAAGTCACATGTATGCTTGATCTTGGAGTCGAAATTAACCTTATGCCTTACTCTACCCTTAAACATTTAGATTTAGGGGAACTGAAGTTCACCGGGTTACGTCTGCAACTTGCTGATAGGTCCATTAGGTATCCTACAGGCATTGTTGATAATATTTTAGTCCAAGTAGGTGGTCTTAAAATTCTCACTGATTGTGTTGTTTTGGATATGGAAAAGGATAAAGGTAATCTTAAAGATCATACTATACTGTTGGGTAGACCATTCATGGCAACCACTAATACTTTGATCTATATCAAAAATAGAAAACTCAGTATGAATGTCTTGGGCGAATCTGTAACGTTTTCAATTTTTGATATAACTCGTAATCCTGCATGTGTTTTGAATGATTATCTGATTATTGACGCGATTGATTCTACCATGAAAGATGTCTTATGGCAGGAACACAATATGTTTCGAAGCGAAAAACAACCAGATAAAAATTACAAGGTGGTAAATAGGGTTTTGCTCGATGATCCGCCTTGACCCTCTCCGTTGACACCATCAAGCTAATGACGTTAAAAGAGCGCTTCTTGGGAGGCAACCCAAACATTTTCACTGTGTTATAAAAAAAATAAAAAAATTTATGTGTGTGTTTTGATATTTGCATGTGCGTGGTGTTATTATTTTGTCCTCTTCACATGGATTTTGCAGTTTTGTAGGCGGATATGACTATAGTGCCATTTATCGATCTTCACATTTTTTAGGGACATATTTTTTCCTTCTATTTTTACGCATTGAGGTCATTGCGTGATTTAAGTGTGAGGGTGTGATTGTTCATCATTAAAATTTGATGATTGAATGTGGTTATGCTTTTAGTTTGCCTAGTGAGTATCCCAAGTTTAATAATACTGTTGTTTAATCAACTTGAAATAGATGTATTAATTTGAGTTTCAAATATGAAATGACTTTGTGAACTTGATACGTAGGGTTTGACCAAGTTGTGAATTAGCCTTTGTGGTGAACGAATTAGGTGACGGTTAAACAATAGTCTGAGTTGTGGGGCCTGCGGAAAAAAATGCATTATATAGCTATAAAAAAGCATTATAGAGCTATATAAAAACAAAAAAAAAACAACAAAAAAGTGGAACAATTGAGTTTATACTCCACTGGTTGAGCTGCTTAGTAACTAGGAGTATTCATGAGCCCCATGTTTGACTTTTACGTAAAAGGCGACTCAAACATGAGTATGGGAAACTACCCTAGGAGCCTTTGGAAAACATCCGAAGTTTATACCTAGTGAAATAATATCTCGGGAGTTCTAACAGCAAAAAAAAAAAGAAAAAGAAAAAAAACATGGCTAGTAACTGCGTGATTTGTTGTGTGAGTAAAATGGTTCTAACTTTTGACACAAATTTAAAATTTAGTAAGGAAGGCCAAACATTTTGATTAATATTTAACTTTAGCCGAGGGAGTATATTGCGAAGGTTGGGGATTGATGATGAATAATCCGAGATAGATAGAACATGGTGTTATGGATTAATTGATTTTCAAATTGGACATAATATTTCTTGTTGGGTGTATTGGCATTATTATTTGCTCGAGGACAAGCAAAAGGCTAAGTGTGGGGGAGTTGTTTTGCATGTTATTGTGTGTATTTTATGTAATGATTTATACATATTTTGATGTGTTTTATTTGCATTTGCATGTTTTAGTGTTATGTTGTGTTATTTTATTTATTTTTTAGGTTTTGGTGGAAAAAACAAGTTTCGGACCAAAAAACGTTAAAAAGTTATTTCGCGCAACTGCAACAGTCATCGTACTTTGGACCTAACGTTCTCATACAAATCCCAATTGACATGATTCATGCATCATTAGAAAGATAATTCAAATTTATATAATGTTTATCTGCTACTAAATGCAAATGAAGACGTTCAAATGGGGTATGTACAAGGCAAAATAATATGTCAAAATCTTGGAAATGACACATCTTGGTATTTTGGCCATAACTCTCTCTAGAAAATTGATATGAAGGTGATTCAAGTGACTATGGAAACCTAAGAGACAAAGATACAATTTATAAGAAGACATCAAGACGAAATTCCGACGTTTAGAGGCTGCGGGCGCGCAAAGTGCAGGGGTCTTGTGATCGCTGCGGCCAATGACTGCACACATCGCCAGGTACGCGGGCGGGTACGCGATTTGGCGCGCCGTGACTTGCTGAACACAAAATTTTTTGATTTTTTTTCCGATTTTTGGCTTATAAATAGGACTTGGGGAGTCCCTATTTTCGACACACCTTCGTTCATAGCACTTCTAGACTTTAGTTTTTGATATTTTTTTCTTGCTTTTCATCATTGGGATTGCTTGGGTTCTTCCCCTTGAAGTTATTTTGCTTCTTAATCAAAGAATAAGATTTCTTCATCTCTTTTGTCTGATTTCAATTGTTGGGTGATTATTATTGTTGCATGATTATGTTTATGATTGTTTTCTTTCCTTCAATTGAGATTATGATCCCATCCCCAAGCATGAACTAATTTCCTTGTTCTAGGATTATGATGATTTGATTCAAACAAATAAACATGAGTATTGATTAATTAATCTGCTTTCCTAAATAAATTGTTTTACTTGTTGATTGATTGTTTGTGTAGGTCCCAAGGGGTGTAAGTAAGGTTTAGAAGGAGGGGGGGTTGAATAAACCTTACAAACTTTTCGATTTTAGTCCTTTTAAAATTATTACAGAGTTAAATACACAGCTAAGTCCTTGAGGGACAGCTAAGTTAGTTAATCAGCAAAGTTAGCCACTCAACAGACTCGATAGAGCTGTTGATAGAATAACTCAGCTGTTTAGTCTAAACCTTAACTTGGCTGTGATAAGTTTTTCAGTGGAAGACTTAACACCCTTGAATTTGATTTAACTTTGTTTTAACACTTGATTTTAGCACTTAGTAATTTATCAGTTGGATAGCAAGTTATCATCAGATATAAAATATGTGTGCAGGAACGTAAATATGCTGAAATGTAAATGACACAAGTAAATTTTATAGAGGTTCGAAGATGGGGTAATTCTTCTACTCCTCTCTTCTCCAACTCTTGGAGGAATCTACTAAGTAATGATCAGTTTACAAAGTGGTTATCAGTCTAGAGACAAGTCTTGATCACGCAGCTGACTTGCTCCTTGGACTCAGTCTAGAAATGCCTTGGTCACACAACTGGCTTCTCGTCCGACTCAGCTTCTTCACAGGGCATCTTTCTCAAGCTTCTTGGTCACTTTCTCAAGCTTCTTGGATTTGATCACGAAGCCCTCCAATAACTTGAGATTGGTTCGACCTTGAACCTTCCTACAATCCTTCTTGGAAAGTAGACCCCTTTTGATTCTTCAAAAGTTTCCTCTTCAACGATCAAGTTGTCTTTCCTTCACGGCTTGGTGTTGGATCGATTTCCTTCGAGATTTAGGCTTGAGGATTTTGCTTGAATAACTTGTGAATATTTTGCAGGTTATAGTTTGAATATTTCTTGCTCGTTCGTGGTTCAGGTGTGCAAGGTAACCTTTTCTCAATGAAATTCCTCAGCCTTTTATAGTGAACTTTAAAAAATCTGCCCGTTGAAGAGATAAGCTGATTTTCAAAAGTTACTTGTGTTCGTTGGCTTGTCTTGATGCAGTCCTTGATGTTGACATTTCCTTGTATTTAATGTTTTGTAGCATTGCAGCGTACCTGACATTTGGTGCAGTGCTTCCCATTGGTTTGTGCCTTTTGCACACAACTGGAACTAACACTTTATCTCTGACAACTTTAATGGGTTACTATTCTGAGTAACATTTTTGACTTTCATCAACGGATCTCGTTCAGTTGTCTTGACTTGACTGCAGTCTTTTATTCCCAGGTGACTTTAAGTTAACTTCCTATCAATTAATGACTCATCTGTCACTTCAACTTGAGACTTGGCTTCTTGAGTTGACTTGACTGACTCTTCACACAACAAGTTTTTCTGGTACCGATACCCTTCAAGTCGAGTTCTTGACATTTCTTCCTTGCCATACTCAGCTGCTCTACGGTGGAGTCTTCACTTTGGTCTTCAGTTGACTTCTTGTATATCCAGGCATAGCTGACTTGACTCAGCTCACTCAACCCTATCTATTACAATACAAATTAAAAGAAAAATGGGGTATCAACTTTCTAGTTTAAGTTTTACATGACATTCATCAAAATCTAAACAATAAATTTCCCAACAATTTTCCCCTTTTTGATGATGCCAAAACTTAAAAACATTAAATAAAATGTAAATAACACAGATACATACAGGCAATGCAGAAACAAAGAATGTATGTGTTGAATAGATCATTTTATTGATCATATCAATCTTGTCCTTTACACAACTGTTTACAAGGTGTATCAGAGCATACTCATATCTAGCAAACTACACACATCTATGCCAGGATACAGATACAAAGTGAGATGATTCAAAAAACACTTTATAGAGTGTACAGATGACTTACAAAAATGTATTTACAAAAGTAAAATACATGAAGGGTTCACACCAACTCTTCATAGCCTTCGCTGCCTCCTTGTTTCCTCTTCAGCTCTGTCATCATCAGCTCTCTTTCTTTTCTTTTCTTCTTCAGCTGCTTTCTTCTTTTCATAAGCTCTCTTCACATCATCGTCTTTTCGCTTCCTTTCTTGCCTCTCTTGCCATAGCTGATCTTGTCTTTTGTTCTCCTCTTCAATTCTCTTCACATATTCAGCATTCTTTCTAGCCACTTCCAGATTGGCTACTGCATCATACCCAGCCCAGTAGATCCTTCCCTTCTTGACTGGATCTATGTATTCAATATTTTTGGGCAAAGGCTTCTTCCTTTTCCTATGGGTGTATTCTGTACATGAGTCTTTTGTTTACCAGCTGAATGGCTGCTGGTAGTCTACTGCCTATCGCTTCTTCACATAACTTCAGACCCTTCTCCCAATACAGATCCCAGGCTTGGGCTAACGGCATATTCTTGAAATAGCCTTCGGATTCGAGAGTTTGAAATTCTTCAACCGATCTTGGCTTGTTTCCGTCATCTGGAATGACATCTTGATCCTTTCCTGCCGGAATGCCACCAAACTATTTCAACATTTATACAACGCGGGCATCCGTTCTCTTGTCGAACTCCTCCATCCCTGCTTCTACAATTTTTCTCTTCTCTGACATGGGCACAACAGAGTGTTGGATCGGTAGAGTCACTGGAAGTTTGCTGATTATAGATGCTGCCACATGACCTTGCTGAGGGGTTTCATCAATCATCAGGGTCAAATCCTTTGATCTTTACCCCTCAACAGTTTTTCTTTTCATCTGTTTCATCATTTTGCTTCTCAGCTGTTTCTTCCTTCAATTTCCTCAGGTATTCATCTTTCCCCTTTTTGGCATCATCGAAGGAGAGAAGAACCACAGGGAACATTCTAAAATCCAGTCGGCTGATAGCTGAGTTCTGCTTAGAGTTTGCTGCGGCATGTGCGGTTCAAAATTCTAAGCGAGTGGCCTTCGATTCAGCTGCCACCAGTTTCATTTCAGCCATAAGAAGGCTGAACTTCGTATTCATGTTCTCTTCAACACGCATAATTTCTTTTCGATGAAATTCACGCAGTAACTCCATTTCAGTTGTATGGGAGGCATGTAATCTCTCCATATAGTCCGCATCCTCCTTGCCGCTTCATGTCAAGCATTGTCGGCACTCCGGACAAAAGATATCTTTGTTATATAGTGCCTTGAAGTAGCGAACTTGCTCGAGACGCATGGCACTCTGCTGTTGAGACCATTCCCTTATCCTGACCACCACTGTGAGAGTGGCATCTCTGTTGTCCAGGCGCATGTCGAGAGAGGTTTGGTGCCGTTCAATCTTCTCAATCTCTTCACAGATCTTCTTGAAGATTTCACGCATCTCATCTATCTGACTTGAGTCAGCTGCCGGCCACTCTGCATCGAAGTTGAAATCAGCTGGCACAATTGAGTCAGTAGGAATTATGGGTTCTTGTTGGACAGTGTAGCGCTTCTGTTCTCTCACAGTCTCTTTTTCTAGCACATGCATCTCGAGAGAAAGGGAAATACATCCTCGAATGCATCATCTCGCACGTGAGATATTGTGTGCTAGGTGGCCATTCTTTGCAGCCGTAGCTGCGTAGTTGAAGTTGTTGCACTGGGCGATTGATTGTTTTTGCCCGGTGATCGAGCCTCACTGTCTTAACAACTTCCTCGGCCTTAGAAGGTTTTTCCATTTGAGTAGATCGGTCTCGGTCAGATCATCAAGATCGGATGATGATAAAACCTGGGGGCTTGGTTCATCATCAAATTTGAATGTTTGACGAGCAGCTTTGAAATTCGACTGACTCGTTTGCGGAAGAACATCCTCAGCTGGGTCCTATTATTGTGCAGCAGGGGTGGACTCAGCTTCATCTTTAGATTCCGAAATGATATATCGGGTTGTCTTGGGAATCATGAAGTGCACCAATCTCCTTCTCGATTCTTCAATGTGAACCGGAGGATGTTCGCATTTCTTTCTCTTTGCAGGAAGTCTCAACCTCCTCGTGCCTTCAATACCTTTAGCGATCTCAATCTGCAGAAAGGCCTTTTTACATTTCCTTCGATGACACACGGTGTCTTAGGGTCTTGACAGTGGCATCCGAAGGAGTCTCAACCCCTTGGATTGCACTTTCAGCACCCAGAGTGTTAACTCTTGGGGCTTTTCCAACCTGTGCCTCGACTGCACCAAAGAATGTCCTTAACCTGGCAGCGATTGGCATTTCAAGGGATGACTCAATTGTCCGAGATTTATCAGTGGCATTCTGCTGTGATTCTCTTTCCTTTTCCGCTTCGCCTCCTTTCTGCAATATGGAGCCATCTGCAGCATCCTCCGACCTTGCTGCAGTGGAGTGAGTTTCCCCCTCAGCTGGCACACCAGCTGAGTGACTGATGGTGGGGTCACTCTTCCAGACTCCCAGCTGCTTCCGTTGAGTGCTCAGCCGTGGGGGTAGGTGGTAAAACACCTTTAGTAGGGGTTGGCTCAACTTGGGTGCCCAAATTCCCAATCTCATTGCCAAGTCCCTTGGACCCATCTTCTGAGTGTAGTAGGGACGTGGTCGCAGTAATAACTGTGGCAATCTGCTGCACCACTCCCAACGGGTCTATCTCTAGGAGAGATTTTGAAGGCTCTCATGGTCCTTCCATCAACTGTTGCTCATGCATTAGCCTGGATTCCCTTAGAGCTTGCTGCATATCGGACTTTTCTGTTGCAGCCATGGGATCCAAGTCTTCATCGGTGTTAGACAACACATCTAACTAAGGATGCATATGTTCTACAGTTCCAGTAAGGGGGCATATACTATCCTTCTCACAAGCTTCTGCTTCTTCAGTTGCTTTGGCTTGTTCATTCTCTTTGAAGATTTGTAAGATATTTAAGCAATTTTCTTCATCAAGGGCCTGAATCACCTTGGTGATGCCAAGAAGTTTCAAACAATTCCTCCTCCTCTTCTATGAACTCAGGGCGTTCAAAATGCACCCTTGAGTGACTCAGCTTCCACGCCCTCCATTTGCGTAGACGGCGCTGGATGTCCAGGTTTATTGGAGAATACATGATGACATCATCATCGTCATCTTGTTCTTGTCCTTCCTTTTCTGGAATGGAAAGTAGCATGCTTTGCTGCTCTTCACCTTCAGTAGCATTCGGAGCAGGCGGAGAGACAACCTTTTCAACTGGAGATTCAGTCGGCTCAGCTGCTTCTTTATCCTCAGATGTCCTCTACATAGCTGTGTCTTCTGGGGGCCTCTCTTTGACGCTTCAACAGACTTGGCGATTTCATCGATTATTTTGGGAGACTGTACTTCCTCAACATCAGCAGTCTTAGAGGTTTTCTCCAGCTGAGTAGCAGACTCAACTGTCTTTTCAAGCTCTGAAAGCTTGTTGATTCTTCTTCTTCTCTTAGTTTTCACTAGAGGAGTTTCTGGTTCGGATTCTTCTTCTTCAGGTTCCTTGGCGGCAGGGGCAGGATCATTTTTCTTAGATGGAGCTGCCTTTCTAGGCTTGGCAGTCCTATTCTTTCTTATGGTTGGAGAAGGTATTTGGGCTTTCTTCTCCACCTCGGCTGCGGGGGTAGGAGACACGGCTGCTCGGGCAGGTGACTCGGCTGCAGGGGCAACCTTCTTTTTTGCAGCTTTCTACTTGGGAGGGGAGGAAACAGTTGTGTCCTCGGGGTCAGCTGATTCCCCCTCACTTGTATCCGCCCTCTTCGCATGGGCTCTCTTCTGGGCTCCTGAAAGGTTAGCCCTGAACATCTTCTTTTTTACATGGAAGGGCTTTCCATGTTGAAGGGGAATGCCCTTCGCTTCCATCAAATGCCCAATAACTAGGCTATGCCAAGTGATCCTCCAAAGGAACCATCTTCCTTGAACAATTTATTCACAACGTTCTGGCAGAGTCTACTGTACACGAACTCAACCCAGTTAACTTTCTTTCCTTGAATGATCGCAACCATGACAATCAACTTAGTTTTTGATAACTGGTTAAAACTTCCGAACTTCATGTCCACACATTTTGAGACGACATCCATCAGCTTGTGATAGTTGTCCTTCAGCAACTTCTTCTCATCTGTGTAGACTACCTTCGCAAAGACACTCGGTTTGGCTACTTCTTTCCATGCATCAGCCAAGTCCACATCAGCCGTTTATTTCCGTCATGCCCTCACACGGCGAAGCAAATAGTTCTCCGCAAGGTCCTTAGCAGTAATCATGATGTCCTTGCGGTGGACGGAGGACTTGATACATTCATCCTTCACCTGGGCATTCACATAGAACTGCGCCACCTCTTCCAGGTAGGTGTGCGAGTACTCCAAAGTAAGAAAAGGCCTGAGACCGGACTTTTCCAGCATAGCTACTTCTTTACTAGGGTTTCATCATAACCCTGCTTCACCATTCCTTCAAAATCCACAGACGAACCAGAGTGGATTTAGTTCGATAACTTGACGAAATTAATCTTTGGTGCCATTTTTAGAAGTTTCTACCGATTAAATCTTGATGAACTTGCTTGTGAACTCGTAGGGTTTTGAGAGAAAAGAACTTGCTTTCGAATGTTTGAAGATGAACGTTTTAGGTGTGAGAGAGAAAACTGAAAGAAGGAGTATATAAGGGTTATGAAAGGACGTGTTTTCAGTTTTTGAATTTTGATCGAGATCAACGACTCAGATTTAGCACGCTGATCAGCATTTAATTGCTCGCATTTAATGCGGCAGCTTTTATATCCAATCATATGCTTACTGTGCAACTTTTGACTGTACCCATCATTATTACGCTGATGTCATCCTTAAAAACATTCCCGCTCATTAAAAACGACTGCGTTTTTGTCACTTAGCTCATAAATGACTCAGCTTACTCCACAAATGACTCAACTCTTCTTCTCTCCTTTCGTTTAGTGACTCAGCTGTCAGCTAACTCGATACAGCTGATTTTCCGATACGGCTGATTCACTTGGCTGATTCATAAGATTTGTTCTATTTTCATCTTTTCATGTTCCATCTCTTCTCATTGTGTCTTCTGAGTGTCAACTCAGCTCAATTAACCCTAGCTCATGCTTAAGTTCTTCAAATCTTGATTCACATAAGGGCTTGGTGAAAATGTCAGCTAACTGTTTATCAGTTGAGATGTATTCCAAAATTATATCTTTCTTTTCAACATGATATCTTATAAAATGATATCTGACATCAATGTGCTTTGTTGTTGAATGCAATACATGATTCTGAGTAATTGCAATAGTACTTGTGTTGTCACACATAATTGGAATTTCTTTCTCTTCAATTTCATAATCTCTCAGCTGTTGTCTCATCCATAAGACTTGGGCACAACATCTGCCCGCAGCCTATGTACTACTCGCTGGGTTTGTGGATGTGGCTATTGAGTTTTGCTTCTTGCTAAACCAGGAAAATAATCTGTTTCCAAGCATTTGACATGTACCTGAGGTACTCTTCCTGTCAACTCTACATCCAAAGATAGTCGAGTCCGAGTAACTTGATGCAAGCTTGAATCCACCTTCTTTTGGATACCATAAGCCAACTTCTTGGCATCCCTTCAAATATCTTAGGATTCTCTTAGCTACAGTCATATGGCTCTCCTTTGGTGCAGATTGAAATCCTGCACATACACTTACTGCAAAGGTGATGTCTGGCCTGCTTGCTGTTAAATAGAGCAGTGATCCAATAAGTGCTCTGTATCTTGTTTGATCTACAACTTTACCATATGCATCCATGTCCATCTTGACTGATGTATTCATTGGTATTTTCACAGAAGACTTATCTTCCATACCAAATTTCTTCATTAAATCTCTGGTATACTTTGTTTGACTTATGAAGGTTCCATCCTTCAACTGTTTAACTTGAAGTCCTAAGAAGAATGTCAGCTCTCCCGTCATGCTCATTTCAAATTTTCCTTGAATGAAGTTTGAGAACTTATCACACAGCTCTTTGTTTGTGGATCCAAAAATAATATCATCCACATATATTTGAACAAGCAGTATACTCTCTGCATCTTGAATTCTGAAGAGTGTTCTGTCCACTTTGCCTTTGGCTAATCCATTGTTAGTTAGAAATTGAGACTATGTGTCATACCATGCTCTAGGTGCTTGTTTCAATCCATATAAAGCTTTCTTGAGCTTGTACACCTTATCTCCAATGGTCTTCTGCTCAAAGCCTGGAGGTTGCTCAACATAGACTTTTTCTTCCAACAATCCATTTAAAAATGCACTTTTCACATCCATTTGATATACAATGAAGTTCTTGTGTGCAGCATAGGCAATAAACATCCTTATTTCTTCTAATCTTGCAACAGGAGCAAATGTTCCATCAAAATCTATTCCCTCTTCTTGGCAATACCCTTTGGCTACCAATCTTGCTTTGTTTCTTACCATAGATCCTTCTTCATTCATCTTGTTTCTGAAAACACATTTTGTGCCAATAACATCTTGATGGGTTGGTCTTTGCACCAATTCCCATACCTTGTTCCTTTCAAACTGATTCAGCTCTTCTTGCATGGCTTGAATCCAATGTGTGTCATCCAATGCTTGGGACAAATCTTTTGGCTCTATTTGAGAAATAAAACAAGTGAACATTGCTTCTTGCTGAGCTCTGATCTGGTTCTTACACCATCTCTCACATCTCCAATGACTAGCTCTGGTGGAAGGTCTCTCAGCCATCTCACATTAGGTTGAAGCAAGTCAGCTGGGTTCAGCCGTCTTGCAACTGTGTTGTTTTGAGCAGCTCTTTCATCATCATTTATCTACAGATTTTCCAGTTGTCTTTGAGATTCACTATCTCTTCTTCATCTTGATTGATTACTCCGCTTGACTTCAACATAAGGACTCTTCGCATAGTTGGTGATTCAAATTTTATCGCCTAACTCTTCAATGTCTTCTCCATTCACATTGGGCTCATCAAAAACCACATGAATAGAGTCTTCGGTGACCGTAGTCCTCTTGTTCAATACTCTATAGGTTTTGCTCGGTGAGTATCCCAAAAGATACCTTCATCACTTTAGCATCAAAAACCTTTAGGTTGTCCTTACCATTGTTGTGGATGAAGCATTTACATCCAAATATTCTGAAGTACCCAACATTTGGCTTTCTCCCCGCCCGCATTTCATAGGGAGTCTTTGTCAGTTGTCTATTTATCATGTATCTACTTTGAGTATAGCATGTAGTGTTGATGGCTTCAGCCCAAAATCCTTTAGGCAAAGTCCAACTTGACTAACATGGTCCTTGCGGCTTCCTTGAGAGTTCATTTCTTCTTACGCCTACTCCATTATCTTTGTGGAGTTCTTTTTGTAGATAACTCATGACCAATACCATTTTCAACACTATTTTCAACACAGTACTGAGTTATTATCCCATTGACAAACTCAGTCTCTCTATCAGATCTTATCTTTATAATGGTTTGTCTCTTTTCATTTTGAACTCTTTTCATCACCGAGGTAGTTTGCGGGGTTTCTTTCTTTTTGCACATAAACATTGTCCATGTATATCTTGAATAATCATCCACCCCCACTAAAGTGTATTTCTTTCCACTTATGATGGCTGGTTCAACAGGACCAAATAAATCCATATGCAACAGATGTAATATCCTTGTTGAAGACGGACTAGACTTCACTTTGAATGATGATTTGATCTGCTTTCCCATCTGACATGCATCACAAACACTTTCCTTCTTGTACATTGAGTCGGCAATCCTTCCACAAGATGACTCCTTGCAAGCTTATTGATTGTCTTGAAATTGGATGACTCTAAACTTCTTGTGCCACAACCAACTTGATTAATTTGTGCTTTTTCTAATAGACAGGTGCTTGGTGTGGCAGTAGACTAGTCTACCATATACATGTTCTTCTGTCTGGATGCTTGCAACACTATTTCATTTGATTCAGTATCTTTGATTTGGCACACTCCCATATTGAATCCAACATTGTAGCCCTTGTCATAGAGTTGGCTAATGCTTAACAGGTTGAAGTTGAGGCCTTCAACATATGCAACATCTGTGATTTCTAATCCATTTTTCTTGATGGATCCAGTGCCTCTTATTTCCCCTGGAGCTTCATTTCCTCCAAATATGACTTTGGCGCCTCTAATCTCCTTGAATTTTGACAGATTTTTCTTATTTCCTGTCATATGTCTGGAACAACCACTATCCATGTACCAGGTTCCTTGGCACTCAGCTGTTCCTTGAACCTATAATCAAGGAAATTAGTTTTTAGGTAACCATGCTTGTCTGGGTCCTGAGGGGTTAGTGCTATAAGATGATCCAACCAACCTATATCCAAATGACTTAACTCTAAGAGGTTGCCATCTATCTGTGCCATAATCTTAACTCACTTTGGCAAATCTCTTGGGGGCTTTAGGTTCATACAACTGTCTCTTTTGTCTGTATGCCTGTGTGTGTATTTTAGCAATTGCCTTCTTTGGGTAGTTGTGATATTTCTAAGTGTAGTGCCTGGGTGCATATGTGTGTTGATGATAGCTCTTTTGCCTTTGGAATGACCTTTGCTGAGTTCTAGGTCTTTGACATTTAGGCTTGTATTCCATAGGTCTTTGCTGATATTTCACATTATTCTAATCAGCTTGGCTTGGGTAGTTTTTAACATTCCCATCATATGTGTTTCTTTGATAAAACTACTGCGGTTTTTGGTAGCTCTATTTATTCTTCACAGAGTACTTCCTATTTGGAGTTTCTTTGAGGAACTCTGCTGGATTTCTTCTCAATTTTGTCCTCTCGGCATACTCAAAGATACTCAATTTGTTTTTTTTCCTTTTCCTTTATATCCAAGGCGCAGTTTGTTTGTGATTGTGCTTTGGAGTTGAATGTTGTTTGATACATGTTTTTATCTTAATTTTGATGATTTTATTTTTACACCAAAACAATGTTTTTATTTGTTGTCCAAATACTCCTAAATGATTTAAAATGGTTTTAATATTTTCCGGAGTATTTCTTCAAGTTTTATTTCAGATAAAATGGGACAACACTTTTAATGAATTTGTGTTTATATGTTTTTACTTCAAAACAAGGTTCCTAAATGTTGTCTAAATACTCCCGATTGGTTTAAAATGTTTTTACTAAATTTTTGGAGTATTTCTTGAGTTTTATTTTACAAAAATTGGACAACATTTTGTCTCTTGGTCGACCGGCCGCCTCTATAGGGCAACCCGTGACACAAGATGATTTTTGAAAGAAAAATGAGACGGAAGAAAAATCAAGCGGTCGGCCGTCGCCATCCAAGGCGTCGGCCGTACTGCAAGTCTTGGTTTTGAAACAGGACTTCGCACTTTGATTTTTAAGGATGTGCGGACGGCCAACATAGGGGACGACCGGTCGAACCCTACGTCGACCGGCCGCCTGTGTAAATTTGTTGAGTTTCATTTCAAACTTATTTTTTGCGCGGCCGTCATCTATCTTTTGACAACAAAAATGTGACCGTTTGATGAGACAAATTTCCTTAAAATGTGGGATTGATTTCTAACAACTATATTCTTGATTTTAATTGCATTTTTCTGTAAATTTTCAATCCCCAAGAGGAGCCTATGCTTGATCAATCATCTCCTATAAATAGAGGAAGTTTTGGAGCAACCAATACAACAATTGAGATACAACACAACAAGATACACTTCCAGCAAATATTTGTTCTTCATTGTTATTATTCTTGTTGTAATTTTGCCTAGCCTATCACTTTCACATCCTTGAGGTCTAGGCTATTCTTGATTACACTTTGCACTCAAATTGTAATATTCATTATTGAGTTGTAATCTTGACTTTTGGTTATCATTCAAACACAAGATATCCTTGTGAGTGTTCTTGTGGTAAGAACACACTTGGATGTCTAGGTGATAGGTGCAAGAAGATTGTGGTGATCTTTTTATTGAGGTGTTGAAGAATTTGGTATTCTTCAAGATTGAAGATTGTGGTAATCTTCACAAGGTGCCGTTGAAGGAAGATTGTGGTAATCTTCAAAGGGAGATTGTGGTAATCTCCAAAGGTGGTGTTGAAGAAGAGTGTGGTGCTCTTCAAGGTGTTGTAAGTTGAGTTTGTATTAATTTTGGTAATTAATAAAATTCTTTTTCTTTTTGAAATCCATCCCGGATATACTGGGGTGGTAGTAGATTAGGCCCTAGGTGGGTTGAACTACTATAAATCGACGCGTGTTGTTTACATTCCGCACCTTTATTATTGTCTTTGAGCATTCGGTTTGAAAAAGAGGGCGAAATCGAAAAGATGGAGATAATCTATTCACCCACCTCTAGATTATCGTAGCCGCTTGGACTTACGAGTGGTATCAGAGCCAAACTCTTTGGCAAGCTCGTTTCACATCGCGAGTGAAGAGAAACGATCGTCGGCTACGAACGAAGCTCATCTATCCGGCACCTCCACCACCAAGCCACCTCTATTTGATTCCAAAAATTATATATTTTGGAAAGAAAGAATGGAATGTTATTTACAAGGTTGCGGGTTCGATATTTGGAACGTCGTCATCAATGGAGAATCCATTCCAATGAAAGATACACCACACACCTCCAAAGACTTCAAAAAGCTCAATGATGAAGAGAAGAAAATCATCTCCTTAAACGGTAAAGCTCTCAATATTTTGTATTGTTCATTTACTAATTTGGAATATGAACATATTGTAGGAATTCGATCAGCACATGAAGTATGGCAAAACTTAGAAGCCATCTATGGAGTATTTGCAAATGAAAGGAGTCAAACAAAAGCATCTACTTCTCAAAGGGATACAAGCTCAAATCTAAGGAACAAGCCTCTTACAACCCCCAACTATGAAGAAGTTGAATATTGCTTTATGAGCATCAAAGAAGAAAACGAGGTATGTCTTAAACCCTCTACTTCTTATGATATTGTTATTCAAAATGATTATAGTGATTTGCAAAATGATTTTGTTGATCTTCAAAATGAATTCCAAAATTTACTTGTTAAGTACAAAAATTTGAAAAAGGAATTCAATGTTTTGAAAAATGAAAAGGATAGCTTATTTACTTCATATGAATCACTATCATGTGCTCACACCACCACACTTGACAAGGTTAGAAACCATGAAAAAGAAAATAGTACTCTTGTTGAGGATATTAATTGCATGAAAAAAGATTTATCTAAATCCAACTTGAGTACCGATGAAATTGTTGATTGTTGTGATAATTCGAAACTAGAACTTGATCATAAGTTTAATGTTGTCAATCATATGAAAAAGAATCAAGTCTCTAAGCATGTTGGTCATTATGCTCCTAGAATTATTACTTGCTTTTATTGCGGTAAAAAGGGTCATACGGTAAATACTTGTCGGGGTAGAAATAGCTCTAATTATTGTTGGAGACCTAAAAGTCTCAAAGCTAATCCTAAAGGACCCAAACACTTTAGGGTACCACAAAATAATGTTTTATTAGGTACCCGGCGAAATAATAATCGGAGAAAAGTCATACCGCCAAGAAGACATCAAATGACCGCGTCATTTGATCAAAGAAGGAGAGAACATTTTCAAAGCCAATTTTCAAGAAGAGGATATAATCAAAAATGGGAAGAACACAATCCTTGAAAATGGCAAAGACAACATCAACAAGATGATTTTCCAAGAGAAAGACACTTTCAAAAATGGAAAAGCCACAATGCTTGGAAATGGAGAAATTGGAGAAGTCATCATCAACAAGATGTTTCTCAAAGGGGAAAATATCATCAACAATGGGAACGACACAACCCATGGAAATGGCGTAATTGGTAAACCGTATCTCCCCATTTAAATATGCATTTTTATTTTGTTAGGATGCATGTTTTTATTGCAAATGAGTTTTCATTATTTTTTAAAATTTAGGTCTTCAATATATTTGTGAGTTTCAAAATTTTTTTAAAAAAAGAGGACCTTGCATGATGTCTCTAAAACACTTGTGCATTTAATTAGACTTATGTGGTTTATTATCTCTTATGTATTTTTATAGCATAAGTTTTTTTCTTGATATCTCCTATTACTTGCCTACACTTGTGCTATTGTGCAAATTTTGTTTAAGAATTGTGTAGGGTATATATCTCATATTCATTGGCTATCGTCTATTAGAAATTCTTAAACCATCGGGGTATGTTCACTCGTATTATTAGAACTCGTTATTATGTTTATGCACATTTTTAATATATTTCACTTCAACCCCTTAAGTGCCCCTAAATGATTTTGCAAATTTTTCTTAAAAGGGCACTACTTGGCAAATCTCGATTTTCTCGTATATATGTTCCCGAAACCTGTATTTGTTGGACTCAGTCCATAATTATCTTTTTGCAAAGTTTTAAAACTTTTGGGGTGAAAAATCAAATTTTTGAAAAACCTGAAGAATGAAAAATTGCACTGGGACGGTCAAAGCAGGGGGCACGGCCGCTCAACGCGTCGACCGGTCGCACCCCACCTCGACCGGTCGCCCAGGGCAATTCTTCAAGATATAACCCGTCTGTCTTCTTTTTTTGAAACAGAACATAAAAATCCTCCAAACCCTTTCAGCTGCGTAAATTCCCCTTTTTCTCTAAGTTCTCCAATTTTTCATCATTTTTCACAATTCTTGTTGCTAATCATCCTATTTTTGCTAGAATCTCACATTTATGGCTCCTCCAAGAAATTCTACCGAACGAAATCCTCAAAAGAGGAGAAGGAAGCAAAGGGGCGAATCTTCCTCCAACCCCCAACAAGTTGATATTCCACAAGGAGATAATCAAAACCGGCTTACGGAAGAAGAGATGGTTGAATTGAGAGCCGGGATTGCATAATAAAATATTCATTGAGACTCTAGTAAGTTATCACTTCTCTATGAGCCTCCCTCTAGAGTTAATAGATTTCAATTTTTAAACAAGTTTGTGGAAGAGCACTATGAAAACATTGGGTTGAACGACAAGAAAATTGCGTGCACTCGTATGGTTCGATTTTTAGCATTTCATGATGAATTTCCGGATATTAGGGCTTATTTTGAAATTCAAGGTTGGGTTTCACTATGGGATAATCCGTGTTTGCATTATGATGACGAGCTTATAAAACTTTTTTATGCAAATATGTGGATTGTTGATGCTACGATAGATAATCCGTTGGAACTTCACACATTTGTTAATGGTAGGCATTTTTCATGGACATTGGCCGATATTTGTAATCATGTTAATGTGCCGAATGATGGAGTGGTTAATGTGGATTGCACTCATTGGGATGATAATATTTTCGGTATTTCACTAGATGAGGTGAAAACCTTTTTAGGAGTGTATCCCGAAGTAACATACTCGGCAATGCCGCCAAATTATCGGATTATATCTATTATTTGCTTCTATTGTGTTTGTGGAAAAGAAGTAAAACTTCCGAGTAATCTCGAATTCTTTCTCACCTATAAGATTGTTCGAGGAGAAAGAGTAAATTATGGGGCAATTTTTGTGTATTGTTTGTCGGAATCAAGAAGGCTTACTAAGAAAAAATATACCTTGGGAAATTTGATTTGCCGACTATTATACTTATCGGGATACCCGAAAAATGAGATGAATACCGAAATTTGTCACAATGACTTTGATAATGCCAACATTCTACAAATGGTAAGAATGCGACGACATTTACCACGAGTTCCCACCAAAGCCGCTAGGGGACGTGCCCGACATCAACAACAACCTCGGGATGATTTCTTTAATGACAATGAGGTTGAAAATATTGGAAGAGGTAATAATGAAGATGAACAAGAAAATGAAGAAGAAGAGAATGTGGGGAATGAACAAGAAATTGGGGAGGAAGAAAATGAGGAAGAACACTTCAATGAAGGAAATGAGGAAGAAGATGAAGACGAGTCGGATGTTGAAGATTTAAATCTCAAAGAGAGAATGGCCAAAGTGGAAAGAGATACATTTAGAGATGTAGCCTCTCTTAGAAAAGAGCTCCGGGTTGTGAAGAAAGAAAATTCTAGTTTGAAAAAGTGAATCGGCAAATTGAAGAAATTCATCAAAGATCTTATTCCTGGAACTTGCTTCTCTTCGGACGAGGATTAATGTCCCCACCCCTTTACTATTCTAGCATTTTCTCTCTTATTCATGTTGTTTTGTATTTCCTTTGACTTTCTTGTAAAACTCTAAATTTCACTAATGGATTTGCTTGTTTTCTTGAAAGGGTTAAAATTGCAAGTTGATAATGACTTGTGGATGATCATGATGGAGTATTTGTTGGTAACAATACTCTAGTTTGGCATATTTTGGTGTTGGTATGAAGTACTTGATGGTAAAAGTGCTTCTTTTAAACTTTTGCTCAAATGCATTTGACATGTCTTGATCATTTTGTTTAGATGGATTATTTAGGACATTTGTAATGTCTAATATGCATTGTTTGATGCTTGACATGTATTACTTGATGGCTCTTCAATTTTTGCTTGATGGCATTCGTAATGCCTTGATCTTTTTGGCCAATATTATCTCAATTGGGTTGAACCCTTGAGTTTATGACTTTCTTGTATATCTCTTGCTATATTTTGCATATGATCTTGATGGGCTTAGATATATTGTTGTATTGTTTGGTAATGAAAATTTTTGGCTTGGATCATTTACAAGGGCTATATACAACTTCTTTTAATTTTCAAGCCCACAAAGTGTTCGATGAAATGTCACAATGAAATTTTCAACTTCTACATGTGTCTCTTGCTTCCAAAAGTCTTCAATACTTATTGAGATCATGTTTTGGCAAATAAACCGAGCATATAAACTCTTCATGATACATTTCTCCCTTTCTTCTTTGGTTTTTAAGCTTAAATTGCTCAATAGTTGATAAACCGTCTCTTTAGCGCACTTTGAAGTATTTGTATGATGTTTTTATCATCCTAACATTCTTTTTGATGATTCCAAAGGGGGAGAAACAAGAAATTAGCTCATTAGCTCAAAGAAGCTAATAAAAGCTCATTATAAAAGCTATAAGCTATGGCTCTTAAAAGTCATAAGTTGTGAATTATATTTAGTCCAATTATTGCTTGATGGACTTATATATTTGTCTAATGATGTTTTATTGACAGGGGGAGCTTATAAGCTCTTGAACAATTTGTAAAAGCTGCTTTTAGCTTATGGATAATTATTTTCTCATAATTCTTGATGTGCTTGTTGATAGGGGGAGCTTGTGCTTATTATGCCTATTATTGAATATAATTACTCCCTTTCTTGGTTGCTTATGTATTTTGGAAATTTTGGTTGCTTCCAAACGGTTAGATGTTTTTTTAGGAAAATTGTTTTTAAAATTGTCCTCTAATATTTCTAAAAATTGTTTTGGTTTGTAATCATCAAAAAGGGGGAGATTGTTTGATACATGTTTTTATCTTAATTTTGATGATTTTATTTTTACACCAAAACAATGTTTTTATTTGTTGTCCAAATACTCCTAAATGATTTAAAATGGTTTTAATATTTTTGAGTATTTCTTCAAGTTTTATTTCAGATAAAATTGGACAACACTTTTAATGAATTTGTGTTTATATGTTTTTACTTCAAAACAAGGTTCCTAAATGTTGTCTAAATACTCCCGATTGGTTTAAAATGTTTTTACTAAATTTTCGGAGTATTTCTTGAGTTTTATTTTCGACAAAAATTGGACAACATTTCTATCTCTTGGTCGACGGCCGCCTCTATAGGGCAACCCGCACGAAGATGATTTTTGAAACAGAAAATGAGACGGAAAAAAAATCAAGCGGTCGATCGGGTCAAAGGCCAATGGCGGGTCGGTCGACCGGCCGCCTTAGGGGGTCACCGCACTGCAAGTTTTGGTTTTGAAAGCAGACTTCGACTTTGATTTTTAAGGATGTGCGACCGGCCAACATAGGGACGACCGGTCGAACCCTACGTCGACCGGTCGCCCTGTATAAATTTGCTGAGTTTCATTTCAAACTTCTATTTCTGTGCGACCGGTCGCCCTATCTATTGACAACAAAAATGTGACCGTTTGACAGCAGACAAATTTCCTTAAAATGTGGGATTGATTTCTAACAGCTATAGTCTTGATTTTAATTGTATTTTTCTTTAGATTTTCAATCCCCAAGAGGAGCCTATGCTTGATCAATCATCTCCTATAAATAGAGGAAGTTTTGGAGCAACCAATACAACAATTGAGATACAACACAACAAGATATACTTCAAACAATATATTTGTTCTTCATTGTTATTATTCTTGTTGTAATTTTTCCTAGCCTATCACTTTCACATCCTTGAGGTCTAGGCTATTCTTGATTACACTTTGCACTCAAATTGTAATATTCATTATTGAGTTGTAATCTTGACTTTTGGTTATCATTCAAACACAAGATATCCTTGTGAGTGTTCTTGTGGTAAGAACACACTTGGATGATCTAGGTGATAGGTGCAAGAAGATTGTGGTGATCTTTTTATTGAGGTGTTGAAGAATTTTGTATTCTTCAAGGTTGAAGATTGTGGTAATCTTCACAAGGTGCCATTGAAGGAAGATTGTGGTAATCTCCAAAGGTGGTGTTGAAGAAGAGTGTGGTGCTCTTCAAGGTGTTGTAAGTTGAGTTTGTATTAATTTTGGTAATTAATAAAATTCTTTTTCTTTTTGAAATCCATCCCGGATATACTGGGGTGGTAGTAGATTAGGCCCTAGGTGGGTTGAACTACTATAAATCGACGCGTGTTATTTACATTACGCACCTTTATTATTGTCTTTGAGCATTCGGTTCGAAAAAGAGGGCAAAATCGAAAAAATGGAGATAATCTATTCACCCCCCTCTAGATTATCGTAGCCGCTTGGACTTACAAATGTGGGTGCAGTATTTGGTGTCTTGGATTTTTGAGATGCTTCATTACTTGAAGATCCTTTTTCCAAAATCACTCTAGGAGCTTGACTGTGCACAAAGGAATTGAATCCTATGCCTGTCTTATCTCCGCTCTCTTTTTGGCTCATAATAAGGTCATCCAATGATTTAGATGCCTTTGTAAATGATGCAATCACATTTTTGAGATCATTTTCCCTCTTTTCTATAGTAGCTATCTCTGCTATTAGTTTACATTTTCAGCCTTCAGCTCTTTGTTCTCATAAGCTATGTGACTCAGAGTACTCAGCTCCTTAGTCAGCTGTGAGTTTTGGCTTTTGAGCTGACTGTTTTCCTCATTTAGTAGTGTGTGTGAGGATTTAATGTGCTCAAAGTCTTTCATTATTTTGCCTAATGAATCATAAAGATCAGTGGGTGATGAAGTGTGTGTGGCACAATCACTATCACTAGAAACTGAATGAGATGAGTTAGAGTGTACCTCATCTTCTTGGTCTGGTTGATCTTGTTCTTTAGCCATTAGAGATCATTGTTTCTTCTTCGAGAATCACTTGAGTAGTCAGTTTCACTACTTTTCGAGTCACGCTTCTTTAGACTTAGCTGTCTCAAGCAGATCTCAAAGCAACCAACATAGCCTTTTTCTTTTCTTTTCCTTCTTCTTTCTCAAGACTTCTTTCTTCTTCTTTTCTTTCTGTATTTATTGACTACTGGATATGGGCATTCAATAGCGAAGTGTCCTGGTTGTCTGCAGTTCCAACACAGGTTCTCAGATCTTTGGTCATTTCTTTCAGTCCTTGAATTATCAGCTCTCTGATATTCAACCTTTTGATGCTCAGCTCTCTTGGGTGGCCTATCTTCCCTTGACTTGGAAGGAGCTGAATGTCTCCTGGAAGATTCACCCTTATTTCTTTTATAGTTCTTGTTGAAGAACTTGTTGAATCTTTTAACCATCAGGGCAATCTCCTCCTGGTCAATGGCTTCCTTGACTTCAACTCTCTTCCCATCCTTGACTATAAGTGCAACTGTTTTGGGTACAACTGTCTCCTCTTGATCTTTTCTCCTCAGCTCAAACTCATAGGCTTTGAGGTATGAGAATAGCTCATGATTGGTTATTGTTGTGAGGTTCATTGAATGTCTCAGGGACATGACCTTCATTTCCCTTTCAGCTGGGAGGCTTCTCAGAATCTTCATACACATTTCCTTCGTGTATATTCTTTCCAAGTCTTTGATAGCTCATTTGTGATTTCAAGTGAATCTAGCATCCCGCTGATCCAAGGTTTCACCTGCAAGCATTTTAAAATTTTCAAATTTCTGTACAGCAACAAACAATTTGTTTTCTTTAATTTGTTTAGATCCTCCACAAATTAAAGTTAATTTATCCCATATTTGATTTGCAGTTTGGCAAGATTTGACTTTGTTGAACATTGCTTTGTCAAAGATTTTGTAAAGTATGTCCTTGGCTACATTGTATAAGTTGTATCTTTTTCTGTCCTCGTTTGTCCACTCAGTCCTTGGTTTCTCGACTAGGGCTGGTCTTGCCTCAGCAACAACTTCTTCTCCTTCAACCGCAATGTTTGCTCTTCGACGGTTGTGTTCACTTTCGCAGATTTGCGTGGCGATCCTCTATCACTATCCACATTTCATCATGTAAAACAGATAGATGAGCCTGCATACGAATTTTTCAGTCATCAAATTCCTCAATAATGAACATGGGAATACGTGTCAAATTTAGTTCCATGATAATAACTTTGCTGAATAAAAGAGATGATTTTTGAAAGAGCAAGTGTTAAAAGTTTCTTTGAAAGATCGGAGATCTAGTTCAGTAACCAGTGCGGAAGGCTCAATGAACCAACCACTCTATTACCACTTGTAGGTCCCAAGGGGTGTAAGTAAGGTTTAGAGGGAGGGTTGAATAAACCTTACCAACTTTTCGATTTTAGTCCTTTTAAATTTATTACAGAGTTAAATACATAGCTAAGTCCTTGAGGGACAACTAAGTTAGTTAATCAGCAGAGTTAGCCACTCAACAGACTCGATAGAGCTGTTGATAGAATAACTCAGCTGTTTAGTCTAAACCTTAATTTGGCTGTGATAAGTTTTTCAGCGGAAGACTTAACACCATTGAATTTGATTTAACTTTGTTTTAACACTTGATTTTAGCACTTAGTAATTTATCAGTTGGATAGCAAGTTATCAGCAGATATAAAGTATGTGTGCAGGAATGTAAATATGCTGAAATGTAAATGACACAAGTAAATTTTATAGAGGATCGAAGATGGGGTAATTTTTCTACTCCTCTCTTCTCCAACTCCTGGAGAAATCCACTAAGTAATGATCAGTTTACAAAGTGGTTATCAGTCTAGAGACAAGTCTTGATCACGCAACTGACTTGCTCCTTGGACTCAGTCTAGAGATGCCTTGGTCACACAGCTGGCTTCTCGTCCGACTCAGCTTCTTCATAGGGCAGCTGCCTTGCTGCTTCAGCTCACTTTCTCAAGCTTTTTGGATTTGATCACGAAGCCCTCCAATAACTTAAGATTGGTTCAACCTTGAACCTTCCTACAATCCTCCTGGAAAGTAGACCCCTTTTGATTCTTCAAAAGTTTTCTCTTCAACAGTTTGAAGTTGTCTTTCCTTCACAGCTTGGTGTTGGATCAATTTCCTTTGAGATTTAGGCTTGAGGATTTTGCTTGAATAACTTGAGAATATTTTGCAGGTTACAGATTGAATATTGCTTGCTCTTTCGTGGTTCAGGTGTGCAAGGTAACCTTTTCTCAATGAAATTCCTCAGCCTTTTATAGTGAACTTTAAAAAATCTGCTCGTTGAAGAGATAGGCTGATTTTCAAAAGTCACTTGTGTTCGTTGGCTTGTCTTGATGCAGTCCTTGATGTTGACATTTCCTCGTATTTAATGTTTTGTAGCATTGCAACGTATCTGACATTTGGTGCAGTGCTTCCCATTGGTTTGTGCCTTTTGCACACAACTGGAACTGACACTTTATCTCTGACAACTTTAATATGTTACTATTCTGAGTAACATTTTTGACTTTCATCAACGGATCTCGTTCAGTTGTCTTGACTTGACTGCAGTCTTTTATTCCCCAAGTGACTTTGAGTTAGTTTCCAATCTATGAATGACTCATCTGTAACTTCAACTTGAGACTTGGCTTCTTGAGTTGACTTGACTGACTCTTCACACATCTGTTTCACAGCCGATACTTCTTTAGTTGAGTTCTTGACATTTCTTCCTTGCCATACTCAGCTGCTCTACACCGGAGTTTTCACTTTGGTCTTCAGTTGACTTATTGTATATCCAGGCATAGCTGACTTGACTCAGATCACTCAGCCCTATCTATTACACTATAAATTAAAAGGAAAATGGGGTGCCAACTTTCTAGTTTAAGTTTTACATGGCATTCATCAAAATCTAAACAATAAATTTCCCAACAGTTTGGCCAACTCTTGATTGTTTAAGGAGATAATTGAGATCGATCGAAGATATTATTCCTGGACCTAATTTATTCAGGGGGTTAGATATGAATCAAAAATGTATTATCTAACCCTAGGTTTAATGAAAATAGCAAATTATGTTGGGATAGCCCTAATCTGTGAATACGAGAGTTATCAGATCTAGACCTAGTCTTTATATATTTGTTATATTTGTTAACCATATGATCAATTAATTGATATTCTGCTTGCAAGTTTGATGAGATGAATCCATAATCCTAGAATTTCTTCCATATCATTTTCTCCAAGTTTATTCGTGCTTAATTTTAATTCGTCTTTTTAATTGTTTTCTTTTAGTTTATTTAAAACCAAAAAATCTGGTTAGAGAGTTTAGGATTTATTTTTCGTTTATTGTGATACATAATAATTATTTGCCGGCTAAGTCTTCCTTGAGAGACGACTTGTGGTCAACTTGCTACCCTACGATTGATCTCGTTCTCTTGCGAGGATTGCTAGATTTATTTTAGGTATTTAAAGGTCGAACAGTATGTATTTATTGATTCTAAAAAAAGTATGTATTTTATTAAATTAATTAATCACATAAACAAAATAAAATCGTTCTTACTAAATTGGTGAAAATCTACCATATATACTAAAAGAAGAAACAAAGTTGACACATGATCGCCACCTCATCAATTTTGGACATTTGTCAACTTTTCATCCTTCCAGTTCCACATGGCGGCTTCAAATTTATCAATGTGCCAATCCTATGCACAAAAAAGATAACAAATTTAATCAAGATTCTAAAAAAATAAAATATAATCCAAAAAAATAAAGGATTTGCTCACAATTAGTTTTGAAAAGTACACGCTGATCAAATATATCCGAAGATATTTTTATTGAGAAATATTCTATGAGTTCAGAATATATATTTTTGAATTTAAAAGATAACAAAATTAAGATAACAAATAATCCAAGAATCAATGACTCTATCTACACTATCTTTTAAATATGTTATCTTTTAAATTTGTGACACTAAAATATTATATTTGGATAAATCCCGTATAACACATGAGTGTTATTGTTGTGAACTAATAAATGTAAAGCCAAAGCTAATATATGGTACACACATGCTTTTTACGAAGAAAAGTGCATCATTGCGGATAGGGATGATAATTTCTCCTTGACCCGTTCTGCCCCACGGTGTTTGGTTGGGGCAGGCATGGGTATCGCTTCCGCCCCGTGGGGTACTCGCCCCAACCTAATATTTTTATTTTTTAAATATATTTAATATATATTTTACATATATAATATATTTACCAATGTAATTTTTATGTACCTAATATTATATCTAACATATATACATTAAAATTAACAATTTTTATAAATAATAGGCATTATCAGAATAAATTACAAGATACAAAACTAATATACTTATAAATGTATTACAAATTCATAATAATTTATTTGTCTTGTTTCTTGTTAATTTTTATTTTATTTTTATTTGAATTATTGTGTTTTTTATGAAATAGGAATATTTTTTTATTCTATACGGGGCGACCCGTTTTGCCCCGCCCCGTGACCCATGGTAGGGTTGTCCCACCCCGCGACCCGTGGAGGGGTCGCCCTGCCCCGTGGGATGGACGGGGCTGACGTGCGTGTTCAAGTAGGAGTGTCAATTTGTGTCATCGGGTCGGAGTCGTGTTTTCTTTTAGTTGATTTCAAGTTATGCTTAAAATACATCAAAAAATAAGTACAAAATAAAACAACTATATTTTAAACAAATTGGTAACTTCGTGTCGGGTTCGTGTCGAATTTTTATGTCGGGTCAGGGATTGACACCCCTATCTTCAAGTAACCGCCCCCCCATTCTCATCCCTAATTTTTTATGAAATGGGATACTTGTTATTGTATATCGTCCATTAGATATGGGCTTTGTTTGGTTAGGATTAATGAATGAGAAATGGCCATCTTTTATAATATCTCATGTATTGCATTGTTTGCTTCACTTATATTATATCCATGGATGATAATGTGATATATGCGGTCTTGTAGATGTTATTCCTGGAGGAATACATCAGAAGTAGCATCTACCGTATATTTGCATACAATACACGTTGGATTGTGTGATTATAAGTGATACTTTACACATCCATAATGAATCGACAATTATTATCCACCTGGAATACTCCTATTGGTGTAGAATAAAATAAACTGATATATGCCAAGCCCAATAAATAATCTACTTGGATATGTATTTTGCATTTCAACTCTTAGATGTGATCAAAAATCCAACTAACTGAAGAAGGACAAAAACACATGTAAGACGATCTCGAACCACCAAAGGAATTCATACTTTATCTTTGTAATGTGAATTTTCATCAAATACTTAATGAATTATCAATCATTAACTAAAATATTCAAATATACTAATTATTAACACGTATTATTGTAGATTAGATAAGTACCAATAAATTTGGTAGAATTTCAATCTATAACATCTATTTTTCGAAATCTTATTTTTACCAAATTAGGTCTATCAGTGTAGAGTCATTTATTTCCACTATCAAATTTGAAATAATGACATACAAGATATTTTATTCCTTATGGTACTTCATCTGTTATTTCATTAATTAGATGAATGCTATATACAGCCGCACTCATGGCTTGTGAAGCAAAGAGAGCTGAATCTAAGAAGGCCATAGACCAAGAGAGGATTGCCCTGATGGTTAAAAGATTCAACAAGCTCTTCAATAAGAACTACACGAGAAACAAAGGTGAATCATCTAGGATACACTTAACACCCTTCAAAGCAAGAGAGGACAGACCACCAAAGAGAGATGATCACCAAAGGACTGAGTATCAGAGAGCTGATAATCAGAGAGTTGAGAGAGCAGACTTGCAAAGAGTTGAAAACCTGTGTTGGAATTGCAGACAACCAGGACACTTTGCTATTGACTGTTCTTATCCACCAGTTAACAAATATAGAAATGAAGAAGAAAGGAAAGTCTTCAGAGAAAGAAGACAAGAAAAGAAGAAAGCCATGCTGGCTGCGGAGACTGCTGACACAACCAAGTGTAATGAACCGGTAGATTCAGATAGCAATGAAACTGACTACTCCAGTGACACAGAGGAATAGGCTTTGATATGCCTCATGGCCAAAGAACAAGACTCCAAAGATCAAGAAGATGAGGTACACTCTAACTTATCTCATTCAGATTCTAGTGATAGTGATATCACACAAATACTTCATCACCCACAAAACTTTATGATTCTATTAGCAAAATGATAAACGATTTTGAGTACATAAAAACCTCACACACACTTTTAAATGAGGAAAACAACCAGCTCAAATGCCAAAACTCACAGCTGACTAAGGAGCTTAGTATTCTAAGTCACATAGCTGATGAGAATACAAAGCTGAAGGTTGAAATAGCTAAGTCCAAGCAGACTTAGCTGCAACAGAAAAAAAGGAAAAAAATAAAAAATGTGATTGCATCATTCACTAAGGCATCTAAATTATTGGATGAACTTATAATAATTCAAAAGGAAAGTGGAGACAAGAAAGACATTAGATTTAATTCCTTTGTTCATGCTCAAGTCCCAAGAGTGGTTATGGAGAAAGAATCCTCAAGCAATGAGGCAGTCCAAAAATCCAGCCTATTGAAGTTTTCAAAGTCTTTAACAAACATGGTTTTTCTTGCTTGTTTAACCTTCTTTGTTCCTTCATCGATTGTCTCAAATTTTTCCCATACTTCATGGGCCAACCTTATGCCTCTTATGCAATTATACTTGGTGGCGGTAATAGAGCAATGTAAAATATTTAAGGCCTTACCGTTTAGAGAGAAACCCTTCTTGTCATTGTCATCGAACTCCTTGAAAGTTTTGAGAACCGAGGTGTCGTCCTCCAATTTCTTGGTTGGTTGATCAACTCTTTCAATAACCACATTCCAAATATCAAATCCGCACCCTTGTAGAGAACACTCCATACGGTATTTCCAAAATGCGTAGTTGTTGGCGTCGAATAGCGGTGGCTTGTTGGTGGAGGCGCCGGTGGTGAGATATGCTTCGTTAGTAGCCATGGATCATTCCTCTTTACTCGGAAGCTAGCCAAAGAGTTTGGCTCTGATACCACTTGTAAGTCCAAGTGGCTACGATAATCTAGAGGGGAGGTGAATAGATTATGCCGGTTTTTCAAAATCCGCCTTCTTTTCGAATGAACAAGCAAGAATAAACTGGAAATGCGGAAAATAAACAACACACGTTGATTTAAAGAGCTTCACCCCACCTAGGGACTACGTGCTCTACCACCCCAGTATCTCCGGTATGGATTTCGAAAAAGACAAAGAAGTTTTATTAATTACCACAATTAATACAACACTACCTTTGAAGATTGCCACAATCTTCTTACAATACCTTCAAGGAGATTACCACAATCTTCCTTCAACACCTATGAAGAGTACCACACTCTTCAATACCTAAGATCACCCAAGTGTGCTCTTACTACAAGAACAACAACAAAGATATCTTGTTTTGGATGATGGACAAAATTCAAGATTACAACTTGATAATGATAATACAAATATTAAGTGCAAGTATAATCAAGAATGAAAAGCCTAGACCTCAAAATGTGCAAGTGTGAGTACTTAGGCTATTGCAACAAGAGTATTTGACAAAGTATTTGCTTGTATGCCTTTGCTTGTATGTTGTGTTGTATCTTGTTGCTTGAATGCTTCCTCTATTTATAGGAGAGGTCTTGTATTAATTTCCAGACATTGGCTCCTTCTTGGATAGTGAAATCTACAAAAAAAAAAATGCAATTAAAATAAAGATTATAGCTGTTAGAAATCAACCCCTTAAATTGAGGAAAAGCTGTCTAAAACCCAACAGATAGTTTGTTGTCAAAAGCCTATAGCGATCGATCGCATAGAGATAAGAGTTAGAATTATTTTTCATGAAAAATACATAGGGGGACCGGTTGACGGGGGGCCCGACCGGTCGATCCCCTGTTGGACCGGTTGAGGTCCCTCAAATTTGCAAGTCAGGAGGTTTTGTTTCTTGCGAGCACAATCAGGCATCGGTCGCCCTTAGGTCGACCGGTCGCCCACACCGTCGACCTCTCCAATTTCTATTCCGTCCCATTTTCTATTTTAAAATTCAACTCAGACACAAGATGCCCTATACGGAGAATGGTCCAACACAAGACATAAGTGTTGTCCAATTTTTATCGAAAATAAACTTCAAGAAATACTCCGAAAATTTAGTAAAAACATTTTAAATCGATCAGGAATATTTGGACAATATTTTGAAACATTGTTTTGGTGTAAAAACTCATAAACAAAATCATCAAAATCATGATAAAAATATTTATCTAACAAACTCCCCCTTTTTGATGATTACAAACCAAAATAATTTTAAGAGGACGATTTTGAAAACAAAACAAATTTTCCGGTCAAAGAATAAACTATCCATTTTGAGCGACAACAAACCATATATAATAGCTATAAAGAAGGGAGTAAAGATATTCAAAAATATTTTATACAAGCTTCCCCTATCAACATGCACATCAAGAAGTAATCAAACAAACGTTAAAAGCTATAGCTTAACAAGAATATCAAGAGCTTAGAAGCTCCCCCTGTCAAAAGCAATCATTCATCATGCATATAAGTCCATGATACATCAATTGGACTAAGTTTATTTGAGCTATAGCTTATAGCCCCTTTAGCGACCTTTTATTAGCTTCTTTGAGCTAACAAGCTTATTTCCTGTTTCTTCCCCTTTGAAATCATAAAAAAGAATATTAGCACGATAAAACATTAATCATCCATATCAAAGTGCGTAAAGTAGTCGAATTATCGAGCTTTATGAAGATTTAGGCTTAAAATCCAAATACAAAGGGAGAAGTCGATCATTTGAAATGCAAAAGCTCGTTTGATTTGTAAAACATGATCTCTATAAATACATCAGACTTTTAAAATCGAGAGAGTCACGTAATTGATGAAATTTTCTTAGAGACAATTCCTCGAACACTTGGTCCTGTTTCTAACTATTTCTCTGCTCAGTGCTCAATGTGCTTGATTTCTTAGGGTTTGTTTATGAAATTAAAATACTGTTGATATTTTGCTCTAATTTACAGATAAGTTCATTTTATATTCTGACTATTGCAGGCTTGAGGAGAATGAGAACCTAGTTCTTCTTCCATCAATATTCACCACCATCATCGTTTGTTGCCGTCGTCACCTTCGAGGTCTTGGAAATCCTTCTCCACCTATTCCGGCAACTAATCTCTGACCATCCGTCCACCACTTGCTTTTGTTTCTAATATGTCTATTTCTTGTAGTTATAGAGTTATCGAAAATGTGTCAAATGTCTTTTGCTGGGAGCATCATTGTGTGATTTGTTTCCTCATTTTTTTTTTTTTGCATAAATTGTGTTCGAGGAATTTCCCCGGTCAAAAATTAATTCCATGTAATATTTATTTTACTTCAAAATAAATAAAATTAGAGTGAGACGGAACTTAACATCAAATTCAATAAATTATGTTGTTTTATGTTTTGCAGATTATTAGTGAAATATCAATGGCTGGTGCAACGTGTGAAGCAATGGAATTTGTCGGCTCAAGTGTTGGAAAGCTTGACTGTAAGTGTAACTTACCATTTAGTTATTACATTAGGTTTTAAACATAAATGTTTTGAGTTGCGTATGAGTTTTATGTTGGTGCAATAATTATTAATCAAAGATGGATGAGATGATGACATTCAGCAACATGATTGTTGAAGCTGGGGAAAAGAATGGTGTCGTTGAGATTCAGAAATTGTCAGTGTTTGCAAAATAGAAGTTAAAATATTTTAATTAAAAATTGAAGTGTTTGAAAAAAAAAAGTGATTTGTTTCAACTAAAAATTGAGATTCACTTTTTTTCAGTGTTTGCAAACACTCCCTTAGCCTAACAGGAAGTAGAGATGGCAGTGGGGACGGGGATAGAAAAATTTTTCTCCCCGTTGGCGGGGACAGGGCGGGGGATCATATTTCCTGCTCCCCATGAGGAATGAATATTAATATATAATATAATATTTTAAATATATATAATATATTATAAATATATCTACATTAAATATAATAAAATGACAAAATCTTTAATTTATTTTATTAATTAGTGTTTTATTAGTTTTTTTATATATAATTATATATTTTTAAATATTTAAAAATGGTTATTTTCTAAAAAATATTATTTTTTTGCAAAAAAAAATTGAAACGAGGGTCGTGGATCCCCGCAGGGACGGGGATGGAGGGAAGTTTTTCCCCGTTTGTCTCACGGGGACGGGGACGACAATTCCCCGCGATCACGGGGACGGGGTTGGGAATAGCTTCCCCGGCCCCGCCTCGCCTCGTTGACATCCTTAACATGAAGTTTAGCCACTTTAAGAGATACTCTTAAGGATGGTTTTGTTAATTGACTTCTCTAATATGTATGTTTTGTCTCTTTCATCAGGTTAATTGTGCACTTTTTGTGCATTTCTAACTAGATTTCATTTGATTGATAATTTTGAATTGTAATATCCTACATTCCTTGCTCAGGTTGGGTGGGATGAATTAACTGCATGGGAGAGACAACTAAGAGTTTCCTTGTTGGAAATTGAACCTCTGATGACTTTTTCCACGTAACCCTCTCCATTCTCCCTCCGATTGAAGTGTCCATAGCCGTCTGGACTGCCCTTCTTCAGAAGATGTTAGGGCACCCAGTTGTTTCAGAAGATGGGTCCAAGGGACTTGGCGATGAGACTGGGAATTTGGGCACCCAAGTTGAGTCAACCCCTACAGAAGATGTTTTACCACCTGCCCCTACGGCTGAGCACTCAACGGAAGAAATGAGAGTCTGGAGAAGAGTGACCCCATTGTCAGTCACTCACCGGTGTGCCACCGAGGGGAAACTCACTCCACCGGCAGCAGGTCGGAGGATGCCGCAGATGACTCTATAATGAAGAAAGGATGCGAAGTAGGCGAAAAAGAACCACAAGCAGACTGACATTGACGAAGCTCGGACAGTTGAGTTTGTCCCAGCTGAGGTGTCAACTGCTATTGCAGTCGAGGCACATGATGGTAATGCCCCGGGAGTTAAAACTTTGGGAACTGAAAACGCAATCCAAGGGGTTGAGACTCCTATGGATGCCACTGCTGAAGACCCTAAGATAGCTGCGACTGTCGAAGGGAATGTAGAAGGCCTCGCTGCAGTTGAGACTACTGGAGGTAGTGAAGGCCCAAGGGAGGTTGAGACTTCCCTAGGTAAAGCTCAAGAAGCTCAGAACATCCCTCCTGTCAACATTGTTGAATCTGAAAAGGAGATTAGTGCTCTTCATGACTCCCAGGACAATCTTGACATATCATTTCTAGGATCTGAAGACGAAGCTGAGTCCACTCCTGTTGAACATCAAAAGGACCCAACTGAGGATGTTCTCCCATAGACGATTCAGTCGAGTTTTAAAGCTGCTCGTTAAACATTTAACTTTGATGATGAACCAAGCCCCCAAGTTCCATCATCTTCCGATGATGCTGATGTTGCAGCCTAGGAACAGGTAATTCATTTAGAAAAACCAAATGAGGTCAAAGAAGTTGTTAAGACAGTTGAGGCTCAGTCAGCTGGCCAACCAACTCAACAAGGCCCAGCTGGAACCGACCCTTCTACGCAGGCTCCTATAGCTGTAGCAATACCGACTCCACCAGGATCATCAAAGGCACAAACTGCAATTGCAATCCCTTATTTGCGAGATAATACTTTTGAGTCATTATTTCCTTTTTCACTTGAGCTGCCAGAGCTAGAGGAGGAGACAACTAAAGAGCAGCGCAAATACACAGTTCGAGAAGATCCAATCATCCCTACAGATTCCATTGTGCCAGCAGACTTTAATTTCGATACTGAATGGCCGCCAACTGAATCCGGTGAGACAGCTGATCCGTGAAGTCTTCAAGAAAATCTGTGGAGAGATTGAGAATATTGAACGACACCAAGCATCATTAGATATGCGTATGGACAACAGGGATGCCACCCTCACAGCAGACTTGCGAGGGATTGTGGTACGGATCAGGGAGTGGTGTCAGCAGCAAAGTGCAATGCGATACGAACAAGTTCGATATTTCAAGGCATTGTACAATAAGATGCTAGTTCGGGCTGCTGACAATGCATATATGAAACAAAGGATGCAGACCTATATGGAACGATTGCATGCCTCTCATACAACTGAAATGGAGTTGCTGCGTGAATTTCAAAAAGAAATTATGCGTGTTGAGGAAAACATGAATACGAAATTCAGCCTTCTCATGGCTGAAATGAAATTGGTAACAGTTGAATCGAAAGCCACTCGCTCAGAATTTTGAACAGCACATGCCGCAACAAACTCTAAGCAGAACTCCGCACTCAGTCGACTCAATTTCATGCTCGCAGGCATGTTTCCAGGGGTTCCTCTCTCCTTCGATGATGCCAAAAAAGAGGAAGAGGAGTAACTAAGGAAACTGAAAAAAGAAACAGCTGGTGCGAAATCAGCTGTTGAAAAGAATAAGGGAAAAGAAGTTGAGGGGGAAAGGTCAAAGGATTTGACCCTGATGATTGCTGAAACCCCTCATCAAGGTCATGTCACAGCCTGAATAATCAGCAAACTTCCAGTGACTCTGTCGATCGAACACTCTGCTGTGCCTATGTCAGAGAAAAGAAAGATTGTAGAAACAGGGATGGAAAAGTTCAATAAGAGAACGGATGCCCGTGTTGAAGAAATGTTGAAACAGTTTGGTGGCATTCCGGCAGGGAAAGATCAAGATGCTATTCTAGATGACGGAAAAGAGTAAGATCAGTTGAAGAATTTAAGATGCTCGAATCCGAAGGTTATTTCAAGAACATGTCTATAGCCCAAGCCTGGGATCTGTATTGGGGGAAGGGTCTTAAGTTGTGCGAGGAAGCTGACAAACAATAGACTCCTAGCAGCCAGTCAGCTGGCAAGAAGAAGACTCCGGTATAGTATACACCCAGAGGAGGAGGAAGAAGTAGTGGAGGAAGAGGTTTTCAACCTAGATATCTACCCAAAAATATTGAGTATATAGATCCAGGAAAGAAGGGAAGGATCTACTGGGTTGGGTACGATGAAGTAGCCAATCTGGAAGTGGCTAGAAAGAATGCTGATTATGTGAAAAGAATAGAAGAGGAAAACAGAAGACAAGATCAGCTGTGGCAAGAGAGGCAAGAAAGGAAGCGAAAAGACGATGCTGCGAAGAGAGCTTATGAAAAGAAGAAAGCAGCTGAAGATGAAAGAAAAACAAAGAGAGCTGATGATGACAGAGCTGAAGAGGAAATGAGGAGGCAGCGAAGGAGATGAAGTGTTGCTGCTAACCCTTCGTGTATTTTACTCGTGTAAATACATTTTTGTGTAAGTCATCTGTACATTCAATAAAGTGTGTTTGTATTTTCTCTCTTTGTATCTTAGCATAGATGCTTGTAAATTGCTTAGATATGATTATGCTCTGATATACTTTGTAAACAACTGTGTAAAGGACAAGAATGTTATGATCAATAAAATGATTGATTCAACGCATACATTCTTTGTTTCTGCATTGTCAGTATGTATCTATGTTGTTTACATTTTGTTTAATGTTTTTAAGTTTTGACATCATCAAAAGGGGAAATTGTTGGAAATTTATTGTTTAGATTTTGATGAATGCCATGTAAAACCTAGATTAGAATGTTGGCACCCCATTTTCCTTGTAATTCTAATTGTAATAGATAATTTGAATAAGTGAGTCAAGTCACTATGCTGGAAATACAAGAAGTCAATCAAGAAGTGAAGTGAAGACTCTGGGAAGCAAGTGAGTATGGCCAATAGAAGTTCAAGGACTCGATCAAGACGTAACAACTGTGTGAAGAGTCAATTAAGTCAACTCAAGAAGCCAAGTCACAAGTTGAAGTGACAGATGAGTCTTTCAATGATTGAAGCAGACTCAAGTCAACTGGGAAAAGGCAGCTACAAAGAGGAGTTAACTGAAAAGAATCCGTTGCACAGAAGTCATGAACATTACTTAAATAAGTAATATTTCCATGTTGTTAGGTCTTAAAGTGCTCATCCCAGAAGCGTGCAAAAGGAATAAACCAATGAGAAGCACTGCACCTCGTGTCAGAACCTGAAAAGCTGAACATTCATTTAATACGAGGAAAGGTCTACATCTCAAGATTGAAGACCAAGAAAAGACAAGCCAACGAACACTAGTGTCTTTTAAAAATCAGCCTATCTCTTCAACGGGCAGATTTTTGAAAGTTCACTATAAAAGGCTGAGGAATCTCATTGAGAAAAGGTTACCTGAACCACAAACGAGCAAGATTTATTCAAACTCTAACCTGCAAAATATTCTCAAGTTATTCAAGAAAAATCCTCAAGCCTGAAACTCGAAGGAAATCGATCCAACACAAAGCTGTGAAGGAAAGACAACTTCAAACTATTTAAGAGGAAACTTTTGAAGAATCAAAACGGGTCTACTTTCCAAGGAGGATTGTAGGAAGGTTCAAGGTCGAACCAGTCTCAAGTTATTGGAGGGCTTCGTGATCAAATCCAAGAAGCTTGAGAAAGTGAGTGAAGTAGCAAGGCGCGCGGCCTGTGAAGAAGGTTTGAGTCGGACGAGAAGCGGTGTGTGACCAAGGCATCTCAAGATCGTGTCCAAGGAGCAAGTCAGCTGCGTGATCAAGACTTGTCTCTAGACTGATAACCACTTTGTGAATTGCTCATTACTTAGTGGATTCCTCCAGGAGTTGGAGAAGAGAGGATTAGAAGAATTACATCATCTTCGAACCTCTATAAAAATTACATGTGTCATTTACATTTCAACATATTTACATCTCTGCACAATTATTTTATATCTGCTGATAATTTGCTAATCCAACTAATAAATAACTAAGTGTTAAAACAAAGTTAAAACAATTCAAGGGTGTTAAGTCTTCCGTTGAAAAACTCATCACAACCAAGTTAAGGTTTAGACTAAACAACTGAGTTATTCTATCAACAGCTCTATCGAGTCTGTTGAGTGGCTAACTCTGGTGATTAACTAACTTAGTTGTCCCTCAAGGACTTATTTGTGTATTAACTCTGTTTATTTTCGTTTACAAGCCCGCCACGAATGGCCAATTTTGTACTAGTGAGGCGGAGAAATTCCCATTTTCCCTGAGGACCTATTTGCATAATACTTCCCGTTCGAGGTGGAAGTACCTTTGGAAGCAGAGCCAGCTGTTGAGAGTGCTAGATACACTGTCCAAGTCCTTACTGAAGAGATTGGAACTCCTGATGACTATACAATGGTACCGTTTGGTTTCGACTTCGATGTTGTGTGGCCTGAAGGGCAATCCACTGATGCAACCGACTTGAGAAAAGCCTTCAAAGCCATTTGCAATGAAATAGAAAATATGGAAAAGGGTTTCGCAACACTTAACCAATGGTTGGACAACAGAGATGCTACAATCACAAGAGATATCTGAGGCACGATTTTTTGAGGATAAGGGAATGGACATCATGGACAAAACAAAAGCGAGGCGTGAGCAAGTAACTTATTTTAAATCTCTATTTGCCAAGATGGTGCAGAGAACGCCAAATTACAACCGAGGCAGAGGGATCACATCTTCCAGATAGACCAGTCGTATAAGATGGACATGGAGTTGCTGAAGTCACAACATAAGGCAGGCCTTCTAAAAATATAGGCCACCATGCGTATAGAGATAATTATGCTGCAAACAAAGATGAAAGTTGATGGCAGCTGAGACGAAGGCTCTGCGATAAAATGGACATGACTAACAAAAAGAAGGATCTAATCCTGGGAGAAGTATCCTCTCAATCGACTCTACCTCCTGGTGATGATGCCAAAAAGGGGGAAGGAAGTAAAATTGAAGGAAGTAATGGGAAAGCTAGCAGCAAGAGGGAAGGAAGCGAGATGAAGAAGCCACATTTGAAGATAATGCTTGCCTAAACCCCTCAACAAGGCAATGTCACCGCCTCTATCCTGAGTCAGCTGCCACAAGAGCTGTTTGTTGTAGAGAAAGCTGCTTTGTCCTTCAAGAAATTTAGAGAAGCTATTGAAAGGAAAGACATGATTGAAAATTTAAAAGCAAAGTTCAACGGCTCCCAGCTGGACTATTGAAGGATTACCCTGCTGTGAGACCCTCCTGAGAGTTAGCTATTCCTGATGCAGGATCTGAGCCAAGATCCATATAGGAATTTCAAACTCTAAAATCAGAAGGAATTTTTAGAAATATGACTCTACCTCAGGCGCAGGACTTATACTAGGAGAAGGGATTAGAATTATGCTAATCAGCTGAGAGGAAGCAGACTTCAAGTTGTCAGCTGACTACTAAGGCGCCCGTACAGTACACTCCAAGAGAATTGGAGCAGAGTCTGGAAGGGAATGGGAAGGCTTGATAGTGGAGGAAGAGGCAGAGGTACTCCATCAAATCCAAGGCCTAAAGATGTTCGCTATGTGGGTCCCCAGAAGAAAGGGCTGATCTACTGGATTGGGCTAGATGAACTTTCCAACATAGAGGTAGAGAGGAAGAATGAAGAAGCAAGAAGAAGAAAGCATGAGGCTCAAAGAGAATGGGAAGAAAAGCAGAGAAGCGATGACGCAGCTGCCAAGCGAGCTTATGAAAAGAAAAACAGAGAAGAAGAAGATAGAAAAAGAAGAAGAGCATAGGAGGATTGTACAAGAGCAGAGGATGATGCTGAGAGAAGAAGAAAACAGCAGAGGTGTTGAAGACGGTTGAACCCGTTCTGATTGTATTATACTTAACAGTAAATACACATACATGTAAGTACACTGTATATGCCATAATGTACTTTAATACTCTGATACTAGTTGTTGATGCTCTGATACTTTGTATAAGTTTGTACATTGTAAAAATGTTGTAAAGTGCAAATAATGATATGTTCAATAAAATGACATATTATACAATCATTCTTTATTTTCTGCACTATTTACTTTGATGTATTTATTTAAGTTTTGGCATCATCAAAAAGAGAGAAATTGTTGGGAAAATTTATGTATAGATTTTGATGATACCATGTAAACCTTAGATTAGGAAGTTGGCACCCCAATTTCACCCCAATTTCAATGTAATTCAACTTTTAATAGATATGGTTCTATAAGCTGAGTTGAAGACATCCAAGTTGAAGATTGCAAGACTCGACTGAAGATTGAAGATGAAGACCTAGCTGTGAGGCAACCGATTGAAGGACAGAGAAGTATCAGTCAAGTTGTTAGAAAGCTGTCTCAGTCAGCTCACTGAAAACAAAGTCATTCCAACATGATTGGAATCGAATGTCAAAGGGGTATGCAACAGACATGACTCGAGAAAGCTGAAAGATATCTGTTGTCAAGACAAGTTAAGGTTTTGCTTGAAATAGATATGTGTCAGGCTGCCAGCAATATAGTTGTTTTGCTGAAAGAGTGCAAAAAACAAGGAACCAATGGGATGCACCTGAAATTCTCAGAGTTTAAGGAATGGAGGTGAGCATTAAATTCAAGGTACAATCTCTATTAATGCTGCAAGACAAGACAAGCCAACAACCTACGAAGTGTGGTTTGAAAAATGTGTCTATCTCTTCAACGGATATATTTTCAAACGTGCACTATAAAAGGCTGATGAGTCATTTGAGAGAAGGTTACCCAATCTACGAACAAGCATACAAGCATGAGCAATAACCTGCAAAAATAACTCTTAACCTTAGAATGAAATCCCCAAGCTAAAACTCGAAGGAAATCGATCCAACACACTCAGTGAAGAAAAGACAACTTCATTAGTTGAAGAGGAAAGATTATATTCAAGAACAAGGGGTCTACTCTCCAAAGTTGAGGGAGTTGTAGTAAGGTTCTAGATTGAACCAGTGTTTTGAACTTGTTGGAGGGCTACGTGATCAAGTCCAAAGGTTTGAAGGAAGCTGAAGTAGCAGGACAATCGTCTTGTGAAGAAGCTGAGTCCTAGGAGCAGCAAACTGTGTGATCAAAACTGACTCGGATTGTTAACTACTTTGCATGTAACCAAGTCAAGTTACCTAGTGAATTCCTCCAGGAGTTGGAGAAGAATGGACTAGAGGAATTACCCCATCATCGAACCACTATAAATTGCTTGTGTCATTTATTGTCAACGCAATTTATTTCTCGCATTGTTTTCATATCTGCTAGTAAGTTAAATTACTTAAGTCTGCTGATAATAACATTGATAAAATAGGTGTTGAAAAACGTACTTAAAACTCTAAGGGTGAAAGTCTTCCGCTGGTAAAATCAAGTCAACTGCATTTCTAAGTGTTGGTTGAAAACAACTAAATTATACTATCAACAGCTCAATCGAGTCTATTGAGTGGGTAACTTTGCTGTGTAAGTCAACCTAGTTGTCCCTCAAGAACTTAGGTGACTTATGTTAACTCTAAAATTGTTTAAAAGGACTAAAAAAAAGTTGGTAAAGTTTATTCAATCTCCCCCCTCCTCGAAACTTTACACTTTACCCCTTGAGACCTAAAACTATCCTGATAAAATTTGAAGCTCATAAAAAAATATTATGATTGTTTTCCAAGTGTATATAATTTTATGAGGAAATTAAAGTAGCTCACATATATAAATAAAATGTATAAAACCTATGGAATTAACCTTGTGTTTCATTGGCAGAAGCTTGTGTTGTCCGAACGATTGACCCAGATTCATTGGCGGAGCTTTGGAGGGCCAGTCTGGGCCCTGGCCCACCCCATTTTTATTTTAGCCCCACTATAAGTATTAAAAAAAATTATTTTATAGCCATCAGTTTTTAAATGAGACCCAGGGAACAATAGTTTGGCCCACCCCATTCATTTAAGGCTTTAACTTTACTTTAAGGCTTTAACTTTATTAATTAATTAAAGAAACAAAAAGCAAATAACAGTAAAATAAAGCAAAAGAAACGAGAACAAAAAACAGAGCCCTAGAAGTCTTCTTTAATTCTTCATTGCGACTTGCGAGTGTGCGACTGTGCGGACTACTCCAAGCTCTGCGTGCTGCGGTGACTGGAGACTGGAGAGAAATATCAATTCACCAAATCAGGTATGCTTTTAATTTTTATATTATCTTGATTTATGTTTTTATTCTGATTTGTCTTATTTCTTAGTGTACACTGATATTGTTTTTAATTAGCTTTATTATATACTTGTTCTTAAAATTGTAATAGTTTGTGATTGTAAAATGTTGTGTACTTCTTTATAAATTTTTAATAGTTTGTGTACTTTGAAAAATTTGGAAGACAAAGTTGAGTGCAGACTGTGCTTCATTATGTTTATGTAGCCTGTCTGTAGGCATTGAATTAGAATTTTGTAAGACAATGATATGTTGAGCAGATAAATTAGGTGTTGAAAATTAGGAAAATTAGATAAATTATGTTGAGCATTGAATTAGAATTAGAATTAGAATTTAGTAAGACAATGATATGTTGAAGTTTTGTTGAAATAATACTTCTAATAGATTTTATTAAATACTTTGATTTTATAGAAAGAAGTTATGGCTACACAACCTCCTCGCAAGAAAGGGAAAACTACATTACATTCGTTCTTGGGGCCCGTAAGAAATACACAAGATGATGAATTAAATAGCCACCAAGATACTCCTCCAACTGGAAATTAACAATCTTCTCATTTAGCTGGAAATCAACAATCTATTCCAAATTCATCTTTCGAAATTGAGCGGGATCTAGGAAAAAGGAGAAGAATATATAATTGGCCTCTTGAAAAAAGAGATGAAACTAGACGGGCATACTTGATAGCTGGGCCTTTCCAACCGAGACTTCAATCATATGAAGGTCGTGTATATAAAGATAAAACTCGTCATTTTCAATATAATTGGTTTAATGAATTCAATTGGTTGGAGTATTCTTCTTATACACATAAGGCATATTGTTTTCCGTGCTTTCTTTTTGGAGATAATATACACACCTCTTCATCTTCGGCGTTAGTGAATGATGGGTTCGATAATTGGAAGATAGTACATCAGGGCAAAGATTGTGTATTTCTTGGTCATATTGGTTCATCGTCTTCATCTTCTCACAATAAGTGTGTAATATGTGCCGAATCTTTGATGAGGCCATCTCAACATATTGATAAAGTGATTGAGAGAGTTAGCAAAAAAGAAGTTGTAAAAAATGATTGCGTTTAAAGACAACAATCATGAGTGTTCAATGGCTAGCATTGCAAGGTTGTGCTTTTAGAGGTCATGATGAGTCTGAAAAATCTTTTAACCGTGGAAATGTGATCGAGATGATTAATTATACAACAAAGTGGAGTGCAGATGTCTGAGATGCTGTAATGAGTAACGCCCCCAAAAATGCCAAATATACTTCACCAGACATTCAAAAAGAAATTTTGGGAATTATAGCTAACAAAGTCCGTCGTATGATACGTGAGGAAATCAGAGATGCTTGTTTTTCTCTTCTTGTTGATGAAGCAAAAGATGAATCCGATCGAGAACAAATGGCGATTATCTTGAGATTTGTAAACGCTGCAGGTATCTTGACAGAATATTTATTTGCTATTAGGGGCGTTTCTGACACTTCTTCCGCAACACTTAAGAATGAGATATAAAATGTTCTTTCTCAGTATAATCTTCAAGTTCATAAATTACGGGGTCAGGGATATGATGGTGCTAGTAACATGTGAGGGCAATGGAATGGATTACAGGCATTGTTTCTTAAAGATTGTCCATACGCATATTATGTTCATTGTTTTGCTCATAGGTTGCAGTTGACATTGGTGGCTTCAACAAAGCAATGTAATCCAGTTTGGAAGTTCTTCTCTATATTAGATAATGTCATTAACATTGTCAAATCTTCTGTTAAGCACAATACTGAGTTGCAAGTTGCCCATAGAATAGAAATTGAGAATATGTTGGTAAGTGGAGAGCGTGAATCTGGTAGGGGAGCGAATCAGATGACATCTTTACACCGTTCAGGTACTACTCGTTGGAGTTCACATTATGATTCTGTTATGAGTATGATAGAAATGTATGCTCCAACTTGCAAGGTACTTGAGTGCATCACTTGTAGTGGTCCGAATTCCAAGGCTCCAAATGAAGCTGAAGGTGCTTGCACGAGTATTAAAAGTTTTAGTTTTGTGTATGGTTTGCACTTAATGAGGGCAGTTATGCGAATCACTGATTTTCTTTGTCAAGCATTTCAAAAAGAATCCATTGACATATTATCTGCACTTGGTTATGTGTCGACTACGAAAACTCTTCTTCAGGAGTTGAGAGATAAAGGGTGGGAGAAATTGCTTCAGGAAGTAGAAGCTTTTTGCTTAAAACATGAAATCACTATACCCGACATGAATAACAATATGGGTCGTGGGCGAAAACAAATGAGTGTTGAGCATTATTACCACTTTGAATTTTTCAATCAATCCATAGATTTTCAATTGGCGGAGTTGAACTCGAGATTTAATGAGACGTCAGTTAGACTACTAGAGTTGAGTATCGCATTTGATCCAAAAAATTCATTTGAATCGTTCAATGTAGATAAAATATATAAGTTGGCCGTGTAATTTTATCCGTATGATTTTGAGCAACGTGAGATGAATGCGTTGATGAGTGAATTGCAATTTTATCATGCTCATGTAGTTCGTGGCCCTCAATTTCAAGTGTCTACTCTTGCAAATTTGTGTGAAAAGTTGGTGGAAACAAGAAAAGCGGAGGACTACAAAATGATAACAAGATTAATTCGACTTGTGTTAACATTACTGTTTCTCTGACCCACATCGAGAGAGCATTTCGGCATTGAAACACGTGAAGACAGCGATTCGCAACAAGATGGATGATGATTTTCTTGCTGATAGTTTGACAATTTTTATTGAAAGGGAACTAGTTAACACATTAGATATAGACTCTGTTATTGATGAATTTGCTAAAATAAAAAATCGCCGAGTCCAATTAACTTTTTAGCTTAATGTACTAGACTTTGAGTAGTTGTAAACTTTGTAATGAACTTGAGTGGAGTTGCTTATTATTTTAATAAATTAGAGCTTATATGATTTTTTTCTAGTTTTTAATTTCGGCCCACCCTACTTCTACGTCCTGGCTACGCCACTGCCCAGATTCGAGTGTGTCCCTTCCCTTAATATCGTGGACCCCATTGTACTTAAAAAATGTATTAAACCTAGCATGTAAATCATTCATTCATTAAATACGCTTAACATGTCTAAATGATTAATGAAATGTTGAATTAAGGAATACAGTGAATCTGCCAAATTAATTAGGAAAGAACAGTCAAAATGGTGATTGATGCAACATAAGTGAAGCTTTTGAGTATGTGCTGGGGGAACAATGCTGGAGAGTAACTTTTGAAGTGATGTTTCATACTTTTAAACACTTCATTTCTCAGAATATCAAATGATGATTGATGCAACATAAGTGAAGCTTTTGAGTATGTGTTGGGGGCACAATGTTATATCGGATGAGAATTTTTATAGTGGTGATTCGTTTTAATTTTCTGAATATTAGATGAGATTTTGTTGGCATTTCCTAAAAGTAAGGGATTGATGGTTACTGTCACGCCCCAAACGTGACGCGACAACGATCAATCACTTAAACAGAAATAAATCAACAGTCTAAACCAAAGATACAAAACTCCAAGTAAAATAGAGTCTAATGCGCGGAATTAAAATAAACACGAGTACAAATTACATCTTAAAGTCTCAAGCGGTATCCGAATACAACCCAAAAGATTATCCGAATTTAACTTACAAAGTCAACAGAAATAAAATGAAGAGTCCAACAACAAATAAAAGTAAAAGGAAATGTCGCTCCTCATTCTTGATAGGGATTCAATCTGCAGTAGGTTCGATGTCTTGGCCGAACTCTTCATCTAAAGGTTAGAAAACGAGGAGGGAATGAGACAGAAATCTCGGTGGATGGGGTGATCGTGTGCAAGTGTGGCGATATAAATAGTTAATGCGAGAAAACGGTTGTATGAAAACGCGTGAGGTATGATGCATGTGTTCACACATAGTTCACAAGCGTCGTGATAAATATATTAAGTAATATACTTATACTGATTTAAGAAAACGATTCGTGGTCACGCGGGCATTATGGTTCAAGCAAGACATGGGGATTGCGTGATCGAGGTGTAGCGCCAATCCTATACAAGACAATTAGTGGTTGCGTCTTGATGTGTAGCGCCAACCCGTTCCGTTCAACTCCGAATCGTGTGGATCGATGGGACAATGATTCCTTTGTTCTTCCTTGTAACTCCCGTTCATGATGGTCAAAGACTGTCACCTTATCGCTCGTAGGTAAAGACAAAATCCACGTTGGAGCTAGCAAGGCTCGGATTTGTCATAATCATGATTATACCTCAGTACTACGACCCGCTTCCCTTGGACAAACTCCGTCCCTCGATTGCGGGATTAGGGCGATGGGGCGTAGGAGAGTGGAATAGCAGCCAAGCTGCCGGTTCCATCCCGACGTATCCATTCCGACTATGAGCTCGACACACCAAGTTGACTCGGGCAGAAATTAAGTACACGTTCGGGTAGTCAACCGAGCAATCGAGTATTATTGATTCGGGGAAGCGAGTTCATGAAAAGTTCTCAAATTTTGCACAAAATAGTTTTGGCGTTGGTGGAGTTATTGGGATGAAGATAATTATCGGGAGGATAAGTAGTCTTCGATATCTTAAGGATTAGGAGGAACATAGGTCCCGTTATAGATTCGAAATCGCGAGGAGGAAGTCGCCGCGATCGGTTATTGTCGGTCAAGGCGATCCGATAAGTCAAGAGGATTTTTAAGAAAATAAAATATTTTAATTAAATATTAAAGTAAGAGGGTCCAGGGCTGTTTCTTTAAAAGAAAATAATTTGAGTTAGGTCCTTATAAAAATAAAATTTACAATTAGCCCCGCTTTGTAAAAATCAATACTTTTGGGGTTAAAAGTTAAATAAATAAATGTCCCGACTTTGAAAAATTATGAGGTCAGTTCCTAAATTCTCTAAATTTTTCAGAGATTCAGTTTTTTAAAGTTTTGAGGTCGAGTTTTTATAAAATTCTCACATTGGCCCCAAATTTGTTAAAATTGTCATTTCGGGCCCTAGGTTTAAAATAATCGGAACTCACAAACCGGAAGGGCTTTTAATGTGATTCCAGCTGTAAAATGTCACTAAGGTTAGTGGGATATTTGAACAAAAACAGTTTTAAAACGTCATAAGTATAGGTCCCTTAACTTTTGAAAATCTCATTTTTGTCCCATTTTGAAATAATTGCCTTTAAGACTTTTAGGGGTCCAATTGTTATGAAATTTGAACCTTGGGTCCAAAATATAATTATGTTATAGGTAAATTAGTATTTCCAGGTGCATGGGCTGCATAAGTCCTGGAAATTTCATTTGGGTCCTCAAGTTAAATCTTTTACAATTTGGTCCCTCAAGTTTTATAAAATTACTTTCCAAGCTCTAAACACTTGGATTTTTTAATACACTTAAAATATGTTATTTCCAGTCCCTTAAGAGTTAAAATTTTAAGTTTTAAATTAGGGTCTGGTACAGTTTCGAAATTTGCAAATTAGCCCTTAAACTTCTCAAATTTTACAATCTAGTCCTTGGGCTTTTAAGGGTTGATTTTATTTATCTAAAAACTCTTAAAACTTTATTAAAATGTCAAAACATAATTTTTGAACCTGAGTACAGTCCCAAAAATCGAAAATTACAGAGGGGTCCCTTAAGTTTTATTTTCTTGCAATTAAGTCCACCAACTTTCCATTTTTACATTTTAAGTCCAAAAATCGAAATTTAATCAATTATACTCGGCTTTTCCAGGTTATAAATCATTCAAAACATAGATTACAAGAGTCATAAATATACATATCCATTTCATGCAAGCATTCATCAAGTACAACAATAAAGTGTACATGTATGTCCTATTTTTCGATAAATCGTATTTTTGAGCAACACTTGAGAATTTTTCCAACTTGATACAAGAAAATAGCATGCAATACATAATATATATCTCAAGTGCTCAATAACAAAATACTACATGCATATTTTCAATTTAAAACACCTAGAAGTTGAAAGAATTTTTCCACCCACCTCGTAGTAGTTTCTCGGGTTGATCTAAAATGTGGTCTTCTTCCTTGAATAAACTTCTTGACTAAAACTCTTGAAGATCAGCCCCTAAATGGTATCCAAACCATACTTTGGTGTTAAAATTAAAGTCTCAAGTCTAAAAAAAATATACTAGTACCAAATGGTTACTACTCACCTTAATATCTTCAAGTAGTCTCACAAATGGAAATTTTCCTTCAAGCCTCTAACCTCCACTTGAGATGATGTAGGTCAGCCCCTAAACTCCAAAAATTTATATTCTTGAGTCAAAAATTAATTCTTCATGTTGTCAAGAGAAAAATACTAAAACCATAATTTTCTCACCTTAATAATATGTAATCTTGAATTTCTCTCTTCAAGCTTGTAGTCAAATCTAGGTCTCTAATTCTTCAAGAATTTTCTCTAGGAGTACCTCAACAAGAAGGATTCAACATTATTAGATGGTGAAGGTATAAGGTTGAGGATTGGAGAAGAAAAATAGAGTTGGGAGAAATGAAGATATTCTTACCTTATGCTTGAAGAATTTGATCCTTTAGAGAGGAAAATGGAAGCAAGTCTTGTGTTTTTATGATAATTATGAAATGAATAATATTGGTAGATAAAGAAAAAAATAACAAAAATGATTGATTCCCTAAGACAAGGAACCAAAAGTTGGAGGGAATAATAATCATGGTGTTGGAATTTTTATTTATTAGAATTTGGTGGAAAGAAAAGTTTGTCCATCCTTTAAGCATGTGACCAAAAGTTGAGAAAAAAAATTAATATATATATGTAAATATATATATATATATACATATATAATTGTAGGTCTTGAAAAGAATATGAAACAACCTCCCCATTTATGGTAATTTTGAAATTTTTTAAAAATATATAAAAAAATTGATTGGGAAATTGGTTGGGATGAATTATAGAATAAGATGAAATATTAGGATAAGAATTGGAATGTACTCCTAAATTGTTGGAGGTCTAATATTCCTAAAGTAGTAGTCATTCGATCAAGTATTAATACTAGAGGAAGAATATAAAATTGCTAAGCTCTAAAAATGTGAAATGCGTAATTGACGTTGGAAGAAATAAATAAAAATAGAGTCGAGTTTCATTAATAATAGGTTTGTGATACATAGCCGAATAAATAATCACTACATAACACCGAATCTCACGTTAAAATTCGGGGTCTCACATTCACCCCTCTTAAAAGAATTTGGTCCCCAAATTCTCTTTAGAACAATTACGGATATTGATTCCTCATGTCTTCTTCCATCTCCCACGTTGCGTCTTCGTCTCGGTTGTGATTCCGCCATACAACTTTAACCATTGGAATCTCTCACGCAACCGATTTCTTTGGTCAATGATTACGATTGGTTTTCGGTGTAAGATAAATTTTCCATTAGAGGAGGAGCATCACGAGTGATGATGTGCTCGTGGTCCAGTTGATACCTTTTCAATCTCGATACATGGAATACATCGTGCATTTCGCGTCTTTGTGCGGTAGACTTTCAAGTCGGTAGGCTAACTTCCCGATCCTGCAAAATCTTGTAAGGTCCAACATATCTCGGACTCAACTTGCCTCCTTTCTTTGGATTGATCAATCCTTTCCGTGAGAACGATCGAGAGAATACTTCATCTCCGGCTTCAAATTCCAAGTCCTTTCTCCTCTTGTCTGCGTAACTCTTTTGGCGGCTCGAGCATGCGGATCCGTTCCTTAATCAACTTGACCTTCTCCATGGCCTCGAACTAAGTCGACCTTTGGAATCGGGCGACTTTCGTTTCTCTTTTGGAGTCCATTGGTCATCAATCTCCCGTGTAGTGGAGATCTACACTTTCGCCCGTACAAGGCTTCGTAGGGTGCCATCCCAATTGTGGCCACGATAGTTTGTTATTATAGGCGAACTCGGCCAATGGTAAGTACGAATCCCAACTTCCTTGAAGTCCAACGTGCATGCTCGCAGCATGTCTTCCAGGGTTTGAATTGTTCGCCATCGCCATCGGTTTGTGGATGTCTTCTTTGTCTTTGAAAACTTAGCGAGGTACCCAATTCCTCATGTAAGCATTTCGAAACTGGAGACAAATCTCGGGTCTCTGTCGACACTATGTCGACCTGGCACTCCATGCGGTCGAATGATCTCTCGGATATAAATTTGCGCAAGTTTCGCAAGCCGCTGTCGGTTTTCTTCATGGGTAGGAAGTGTGCGATTTCGTGAGTCGGTCTCACGACTACCCATATAGCATCATCACCTCGTCTAGTCCTCGGTAGATCCGTCACGAAGTCCATCGTTATGTGTTCCCATTTCCACTCGGGAATTCTCAACGGTTGTAATAAACGGATGGTCGTTGGTGTTCAGCTTTTACTCGTTGACAAGTCAAGCATCTCACAACGAACTCGCTACCAGTTCTTCATGTTTGCCCACCAATATCTTGTTTCAAGTCCTTATACATCTTGTTTCCTCCGGATGTATAGTGTATTTCGAACGGTGTGCTTCGAGAGGATTCTGTTCCTAAGTTGCTCATCACTCGGTACACAAATTCTATTCGAAATCGATGATCCCATCTTCCCGTACCGAGAATTCCGATCTCTCTCCTTTGAGTATCTTCTCTTTTAGTTTTTGAAGTTGCACGTCAATCCCCGTGTTACTTTGATCTCGTTGAAGAGATCGAGTTTAATCTGAAATATTAGCACATGAAATTCGATCATCTTGGTTCTCGTCGGATTCCAAGTGCTCAATTCTTCTAATGATCTCCACTCTCGAATCATTAGTCTAGCTAAACTCGCTTTTCTCGCAAGGCGTCGCCTACTACGTTAGCTTTCAGGGATGGTATTGAATATCAAAGTGATAATCTTCTATTAACTCCATCCATCTCCGTTGCCTCAAATTGAGTTCCTTCGAGAGAATAGATACTTTAGGCTCTTATGATCTGTGTAAACCGTGAATATTGCTCCATAGAGGTAGTGCCTCCATTTCTTTAACGCGACACTATTGCTGCCAATTCCAAGTCATGCGTTGGGTAATTGGCTTCATACGGCTTGAGTTTTCGTGATGCGTAAGCAATGACCTTTCCTTCTTGCATGAGTCACGCTCCCTAGTCCTTCCTTTGATGCGTCACTGTAGACGACAAAGTTTTCTCATTCCCTTTGGAAGGGCTAAGACGGAGTCGTAGTAAGTCGTTTCTTGACTCTTGGAAACTAGCCTCACACTTGTCATTCCACTCAAACTTGACTTGCTTCGGGTTAGTCGAGTGAGTGGTCGCTATCTTGGAGAAATCTTGGATAAATCTTCGATAATATCCAGCTAGTCCTAAGAAACTTCTAATCTCCGATTCTGAGACTCGGGTTGTTTCCATTCAACCACATGTCAGATTTCAAGGATCTACGGCGATCCCAAAGGTCATAGGATACTATGTGTCCCAAGAATGCGACTTCACTAAGCCAAAATTCGCACTTCTTTGAATTTGGCATACAGACTTTGTGCTCGTAGTATCTCTAAAACAATTTTCGGATGACGCTCATGCTCCTCTTTAGACTTGGAGTATACGAGTATGTCATCAATGAATATCACTACGAATTGATCCAAATAAGGTTGAAAGACTCGATGCATTAGATCCATAAACGCCGCTGGTAAAGTGCGTTTGTCGACCAAAAGGCATCACTACAAACTCGTAGTGTCCATATCTGGTCCGAAATGTTTTGGAAACGTCCTCTTCACGGATCTTTAGCGATAATATCCTTGTTGTAAATCAAACTTGAGTACATCGTCGCTCCTTGAAGTTGATCAAACAGATTCGTCTATCCTCGGAAGGGGATATTTGTTCTTGATGGTCACGCTGTTAAGTCCGCGATAGTCTATACACAGTCTTAATGTGCCATCTTTCTTTTTGACAAACAGTACCGGTGCTCCCCACGGAGACCGTGCTCGGTCGGATAAATCCCACATCCATCGGCTTTGTAATTGAGTCTTCAACTCTTGCAACTCAACAGGAGCCATTCTATACGGCGTTCTTGCGATCGGGGGCGTTCCTGGTAATACCGATGGTGAACTCAACTTCCTATCCGGAGGGACAGGTGGTGAGTTCTTGTGGAAATACATGTATATTCCGATACTATAGGTACTTGATTAATTTGTGTCTCAACCTTAGGTTTGTTAATTACAAACGCCAAGTACCCTTGTGCCCCTCTAGTGATCGCCTTCCCCGCTTTCATTGCTGAAATGATTGGGGCAATTTTAACACGTGCCCTTCCCGAAATTTCCACTTCGGGCTTACCGGGTTCACATAGTTTAATGGACTTGCGATGGCAGTCCATTTGTGCATGGTGTGCAGACAACCAGTTCATTCCCAATATAATGTCGTATTCGGATATAGGTAGCAAGATCAAATCAGCAGGAAAGTTTATCTCATCAATCTTAACTTCGCATGCATTATAGATAATATATGTTATCTGGCTTGCGCCCATAGGAGTGGACACTTCTAAACCTATAGGCATATGTTTCATGCATGCATGCAGCTTGTGTACAAAATGTGGTGCGACAAATGAATGCGTTGATCCAGGGTCAAATAGTACTTTAGCGTAGTGGCTAGATATTAGAAGCGTACCTTCCACCACGTCTGTTGCCTCCGGAGCCTCATGTCCGGCTAGTGCAAATGCTCGAGCGGGCATCCTTGCCCGATTTCCCTGGCCATTACCCGGCTTTGGCGGCTGCACTTGTTTCGTGCGATCCTCGTACTTTGGGCAATCCTTTAGCCGGTGCTGGTTACTACCACATAGCAAGCATTTCCCCTGTTTGCGCCAACAATCATTGACAAGATATGTCCGTTTTTTGGCAATGTGCACATACTGGACCTGGTTTTTCTTGTATCGGTCCTTTTCCTTTGTCCGTCTTATTAACTGGTCCCTTCTGAAACTTATCAGGATGCTTAGATGGTTGTCCCACATTTTGTCCTCTTGAGATCATTTGATGGCCTACTCTCTGAATCATCCCAATACGGTTTAGTCGACTCGTGCGGAGAGCGCTTTATCGCTTGGCCGAGTAAGTTGTCATTTCAACGATCAAGTCGCATTTGAAGTTCCAACTTGATCCCCGTGTGAACTTATATAATTTGTCCTCTTCCAGCATCGATGTCCCCCAGCGTATTTGGACAATCGATGGAACTCGACTCGTATTGGGCCCGAGACATGTTCCCCTGTCTCAACTTATGGAATTCATCCCGGCGTGCCTCCTTCACGACTTGGGGTATGTATTGCTCATTGAATTCAGCCAGGAAATTTTCCCATGTCCTATCTATTTGATCATGTTCCCACTTTCTCTCAACTGCTCTCCACCAATCTCGAGCAGCTGATTCTAGTCGGAACACGGCGAGCGTAACCTTTTGTTCCCCTGAGTATTGGAGAGCATTGAAGATATTCTCTATTTTCTCGATCCATTCTTCTCGCTTTCATGTCATCCTGGTTCCCCTAAGAAAGTCGGGGTCGATCGTAGAAACCGCTCCAAGGTGCGGTCATTCGTCTCTCGAAAGCGGAGTTCATGGTTGCCGCCGAGGCTCGCTTGTTGCCTCATAAAAACCAATATCGTTGCAAGGCTATGCGGTTAGGTTATCTCCTGTGATTGGCGGAGGAGGTGGTGGTTTCGGGAGGGTACCGTCCCGGGTACGTCCACATACCTACGGGGAACACGGCGGGGTCTCCTCGTCCACGGTTTTCACCATGTATCTCGTAGTTTAGCTACAATTCGAAATGAATGATTTCAATAAGTACTTGCATATAACAAGTTATATCACAACAACAATACACAAGACATAGAATAAGTAGAAAAAGTATATTCATTGATGTGAAATTTGAATACACCGAATGAGTTCATACAAAAGAATATAAAATCGAAGATAAACTAGAGTCAGGATACAACTTGATTAAGGTACAACTGAAAACAAAATATAAGTTATCTACTCGGTGAGGTCGCCGTCATCATCACTAGCGGCCTCGTCCATAATCGGATCTCGACGGGCCGAGGTACCACCTCAAAGATTAAGCCGATCGGCTAAATCGCCACTTTGCTCGATCCGGAGCATCATCGAGTGGGCGGCTTCAAGCGCCTCGGCTCTTCTTCTTCCATTGGATCCTCATCGGGATCCTCTTCGGGATCTTCTTCAGGATCCTCTTCATTATCGGCCTCGAAGTCGGGCATGGGTTCCGCCTCGGGTGGTGGCAACGGTGGCGCATTAGCTGCTAAGGCAGCCTCCAAAGCAGCATCCCGCTGAGTTAAGGCATGTGTGAGGTCCTCTATCACCTGCATTTGTTTGATGATAGTATCTTCGAGACGATCGATGGTGCCTCTTGACATGTATACCTCCCTTTCCCACTTTCCGTGGCCTTCCTTGCGCGCGTTCCATCTTCGTGCGAGTAACTTCCAAGTGTTCCTGGATTGATTGGATTTGATCCTCGCGAGCACTGATGGTATCCTCGCGATACTTAGCAAGGAGGGTAAGATCGTTCTTCTCCTCTTGGCTCTTTGCCAGGAGGTGTGTCAGTTCTTGGTTGCGGCGGCGTTTTTCCCAGTCTCGAGATAGCTCGAAGGTATTCCTGGTGCCGGTGGTTCGTGTATGCCCGGAAGTAATCACGTTCGGCGCGGGCCTCAATAATTCCCACCAGATAGGTGGCGTCGGCTCCATCCCGAACAAGCCAAACTAAGAAGGATCGGTCAGTAAGAAAAGATAGGGAAGAACAAGGAAAGAATAACTAAGGAAGTCAGTCAAAAGTCGCCTAAGTCAAATCAAGTATGACTATGGATTCTCCAAGTATAAATTTTAGCTTAACCTAAACATCAATAATATGGTTCTATGCCATTTTTGAAATCGATTTCACAACTTAATTAGTCAAGTCACGGTACTACCCAACACACGGTCAGGGTCCTATCTCGGGTCATTTCGGTGTAAGTTTCCATCTTACTAGCCGAGCTCGATACCATAAAGCTGTCACGCCCCAAACGTGACGCGACAACGATCAATCACTTAAAGAAATAAATCAACGATCTAAACCAAAGATACAAAACTCCAAGTAAAATAGAGTCTAATGCGGCGGAATTAAAATAAACACGAGTACAAATTACATCTTAAAGTCCGGCGGTATCCGAATACAACCCAAAAGATTATCCGAATTTAACTTAGGTCAGCGAGAAATAAAATGAAGGAGTCCAACAACAAATAAAAGTAAAAGGAAATGTCGCTCCTCATTACTGATAGGGATTCAATCTGCAGTAGGTTCGATGTCTTCGGCGAACTCTTCATCTAAAGGTTAGAAAACAGGAGGGAATGAGACAGAAATCTCAGTGGATGGGGTGATCGTGTGCAAGTGTGGCGATATAAATAGTTAATGCGAGAAAACGGTTGTATGAAAACGCGTGAGGTATGATGCATGTGTTCACACATAGTTCACAAGCGTCGTGATAAATATATTAAGTAATATACTTATACGATTTAAGAAAAAACATTCGTGGTCACGCAGGCATTATGGTTCAAGCAAGACATGGGGATTGCGTACCGAGGTGTAGCGCCAATCCTATACAAGACAATTAGTGGTTGCGCATTGATGTGTAGCGCCAACCCGTTCCGTTCAACTCCGGAATCGTGTGGATCAGACAGCGATTCCTTTGTTCTTCCTTGTAACTCCCGTTCATGATGGTCAAAGACTGTCACCTTATCGCTCCGTAGGTAAAGACAAAATCCACGTTGGAGCTAGCAAGGCTCGGATTCGTCATAATCATGATTATACCTCAAGTACTACGACCCGCTTTCCTCGACAAACTCCGTCCCTCGCCATTGCGGGATTAGGACGATGGGGCCGGAGAGTGGAATAGCAGCCGAGCTGCCCGGTTCCATCCCCGACGTATCCATTCCGACTATGAGCTCGACACACCAAGTTGACTCAGGCAGGAAATTAAGTACACGTTCGGTAGTCAACCAGCAATGAATCGAGTATTATTGATTCGGGAAGCAGTTCATGAAAAGTTCTCAAATTTTGCACAAAATAGTTTTGGCGTTGGTGGAGTTATTGGGATGAAGATAATTATCGGGAGGATAAGTAGTCTTCGATATCATAAGGATTAGGAGGAACATAGGTCCCGTTATAGATTCGAAATCGCGAGAGGAGGAAGTCGCCCGCGATCGGTTATTAATCGATCAAGACGATCCGATAAGTCGAGGATTTTTAAGAAAATAAAATATTTTAATTAAATATTAAAGTAAGAGGGTCCAGGGCTGTTTCTTTAAAAGAAAATAATTTGAGTTAGGTCCTTATAAAAATAAAATTTACAATTAGCCCCGCTTTGTAAAAATCAATACTTTTGGGGTTAAAAGTTAAATAAATAAATGTCCCAACTTAGAAAAATTATGAGGTCAGTTCCTAAATTCTCTAAATTTTTCAGAGATTCAGTTTTTTAAAGTTTTGAGGTCGAGTTTTTATAAAATTCTCACATTGGCCCCAAATTTGTTAAAATTGTCATTTCGGGCCCTAGGTTTAAAATAATCGGAACTCACAAACCGGAAGGGCTTTTAATGTGATTCCAGCTGTAAAATGTCACTAAGGTTAGTGGGATATTTGAACAAAAACAGTTTTAAAACGTCATAAGTATAGGTCCCTTAACTTTTGAAAATCTCATTTTTGTCCCATTTTGAAATAATTGCCTTTAAGACTTTTAGGGGTCCAATTGTTATGAAATTTGAACCTTGGGTCCAAAATATAATTATGTTATAGGTAAATTAGTATTTCCAGGTGCATGGGCTGCATAAGTCCTGGAAATTTCATTTGGGTCCTCAAGTTAAATCTTTTACAATTTGGTCCCTCAAGTTTTATAAAATTACTTTCCAAGCTCTAAACACTTGGATTTTTTGAATACACTTAAAATATGTTATTTCCAGTCCCTTAAGAGTTAAAATTTCAAGTTTTAAATTAGGGTCTGGTACAGTTTCGAAATTTGCAAATTAGCCCTTAAACTTCTCAAATTTTACAATCTAGTCCTTGGGCTTTTAAGGGTTGATTTTATTTATCTAAAAACTCTTAAAACTTTATTAAAATGTCAAAACATAATTTTTGAACCTGATTACAGTCCCAAAAATCGAAAATTACAGAGGGGTCCCTTAAGTTTTTATTTTCTTGCAATTAAGTCCACCAACTTTCCATTTTTGCATTTTAAGTCCAAAAATCGAAATTTAATCAATTATACTCGGCTTTTCCAGGTTATAAATCATTCAAAACATAGATTACAAGAGTCATAAATATACATATCCATTTCATGCAAGCATTCATCAAGTACAACAATAAAGTGTACATGTATGTCCTATTTTTCGATAAATCGCATTTTTGAGCAACACTTGAGAATTTTTCCAACTTGATACAAGAAAATAGCATGCAATACATAATATATATCTCAAGTGCTCAATAACAAAATACTACATGCATATTTTCAATTTAAAACACCTAGAAGTTGAAAGAATTTTTCCACCCACCTCGTAGTAGTTTCTCGGGTTGATCTAAAATGTGGTCTTCTTCCTTGAATCAACTTCTTGACTAAAACTCTTGAAGATCAGCCCCTAAATGGTATCCAAACCATATTTTGGTGTTAAAATTAAAGTCTCAAGTCTAAAGAAAATATACTAGTACCAAATGGTTACTACTCACCTTAATATCTTCAAGTAGTCTCACAAATGGAAATTTTCCTTCAAGCCTCTAACCTCCACTTGAGATGATGTAGGTCAGCCCCTAAACTCCAAAAATTTATATTCTTGAGTCAAAAATTAATTCTTCATGTTGTCAAGAGAAAAATACTAAAACCATAATTTTCTCACCTTAATAATATGTAATCTTGAATTTCCTCTTCAAGCTTGTAGTCAAATCTAGGTCTCTAATTCTTCAAGAATTTTCTCTAGGAGTACCTCAACAAGAAGGATTCAACATTATTAGATGGTGAAGGTATAAGGTTGAGGATTGGAGAAGAAAAATAGAGTTGGGAGAAATGAAGATATTCTTACCTTATGCTTGAAGAATTTGATCCTTTAGAGAGGAAAATGGAAGCAAGTCTTGTGTTTTTATGATAATTATGAAATGAATAATATTGGTAGATAAAGAAAAAAAATAACAAAAATGATTGATTCCCCTAAGACAATGAGCCAAAAGTTGGAGGGAATAATAATCATGGTGTTGGTATTTTTATTTATTAGAATTTGGTGGAAAGAAAAGTTTGTCCATCCTTTAAGCATGTGACCAAAAGTTGAGAAAAAAAAATTAATATATATATGTAAATATATATATATACATATATAATTGTAGGTCTTGAAAAGAATATGAAACAACCTCCCCATTTATGGTAATTTTCGAAATGTTTTTAAAAATATATAAAAAAAATATATTTTTTTTAAAAAAAAAATGATTGGGAAATTGGTTGGGATGAATTATAGAATAAGATGAAATATTAGGATAAGAATTGGAATGTACTCCTAAATTGTTGGAGGTCTAATATTCCTAAAGTAGTAGTCATTCGATCAAGTATTAATACTAGAGGAAGAATATAAAATTGCTAAGCTCTAAAAATGCGAAATGCGTAATTGACGTTGGAAGAAATAAATAAAAATAGAGTCGAGTTTCATTAATAATAGGTTTGTGATACATAGCCGAATAAATAATCACTACATAACACCGAATCTCACGTTAAAATTCGGGGTCTCACAGTTACTTTGTTGAATCACGAATATGAAGTTTTTTCAATATGTATTGGGGCATAATGTTGGAGAAAAAATTATGTAATTCGTTTTTGATTCCCGATTTCTAAGAATATTGGATGGTGATTATGTTAGTATTTTTATGAACCTTTTTACAAGACTTAAAAAGGTAATATAGAAATCATATTTTAAATGTCCTGAAAAGACTATAGAAGCACTTTAAGTATTCCAAGAAGATTATACAACTATATGTATGAAATCATATTGAGACATTTAATTGTGTTGATAAATTATTTATAGACATATACAAGTGTCACAAAAAATACCATAAATGGCACTTTAAATAACCCAAAAATATTATATAGAGACACTTATGTATCTCAATAGGATATTATTATCATATTTCCAAAACCATCTTGGGACATTTAAATATATTGTGAAAACTTCTAGAGACATATACAAGTGTCTCAATAAATTACATGTAGAGACATTTTAAATGACCCAAACAAGTGTCCCAAAACTTTACGCAACACCATTACATAGGACACTTACATTAAGCATCCCAAAAAATAGAAGTGTCCCAATATGTAGCAAATGGGGACACTGAAAATAAATAATTTTTGTTGTAGTTAAGTCGTTTCACGAAATTGACTATGATGAGAAAGATTTATCATTACCTGTTGGATACTTAAAATGTGGTATTTTAATTGGACTATCATAATGGTTCATTAGTGATTGATGATTGTTAATTATTGATTTATATTCGTATAATATGACAATGTAATTGACAATTTTTTAGAAAATGAGGGACCATTCTCGAACCACCAAAGGAATTCATCCTTTACCTTTGTAATGTGAATTTTCATCAAATACTTAATGAATTATCAATCATTAATTAAAAAATTAAAATATACTAATTATTAACATGTATTATTGTAGATTAGATAAGTACCAATAAATTTGGTAGAATTTCAATCTATAACATCTATTTTTCGAAATCTTATTTTTACCATTTAAATTAGGTCTATTAGCGTAGAGTCGTTTATTTCCACAATTGAAATATCATTTGTTTTTTACTATGGATCTTTTTAAATTTTAAAATTATTCATCAGCCCTGCATTTTTATATTTCCATTAGTTCGCTCCCCCATTGTAGAGAAGGATCCAGAAATTTTTTGTAGCGAGGGCGCACAATAAATAAAATTTTAAATAATATTAAAAATAATTAATGGGGGCCCATTTTGTTTTTTTATGACGTAATTAATATGTAGTTTTTAAAAATTTATCACACTGATAATGTTATATAACACTATTAACATTATTTTATAATAATATTATATAATACTTTTTTTAATGTATAATATTACAATGTTATTATTGTTATAATGTTATTAATATTTTAAAAATAATAGCTTTAGGAATAATATTATATAAATAATAAGTAACAAAGAAAAAAAAATCTATGGAGCACGTGCCCCCATAATAGTTGGCTAGTAGCTATAGATCCGTTCTTTACACATGACATTCATTAAATGGTATACTGAAACTCCATATATATGAAATATTGTAGAGACTAGAAACCCTTTTTTTTTTTACGAATAGAGGCTAGAAACTTCGGACTGAAATAACAACACTATAAGAAAACAAGGGAATTCCAACGAAAAAAAAACCGTTGGTATTTGGCCAATTTCATTGGAATTATCGATTCCAACAGAAATTTCAATGGAAAAGCACCATTGGTATAATGGCCGTTGAAATGACAAAATTCCAATGAAAATTCCAATGGAAAAAATATTCCAACAGTACCAAATAGTTTTGGTTATTGTTGGACTTTCTGTTGGAATTTTCTAATGGTATGATGTAGCATTGGAATTTCCATTGGAATTTTGAAAATTCCAACAATTTTTTATTCTATTGGAATTATTTCTTTGGAATTTGACTGTTTTCTTGTAGTGCAAACCAATTTTCTACACATATACTTAATGGAAAATAGCTAGCTACATTTATAATTAGATAAATCATATCGGTAAGGACTAGTCAATCTTGTATGGATTTTGAATTTTGATTTCTGACCACAAATATAAATATACCGCGATGCTATGATTGTATTTAAATTTTTCTATTTTGAAAATTATTTATTTAATTAAAGAATAAGATTATGATTATATTTATATAAGAGAATATGAAGTTTAAAAAGCTTTTTCTTGGTACAATAGGGGATAATAAGAGAGGGGACACACACTCAATTAATTAAATTTATAGCATTTTTGGGATGTGTTTTATTTCATAAACTAGAAAAGTTCAATTCGAGTTGTCAAATTAAGATTCTAAAATTATAAAGTATCGGATTTTAATTTCACTAAGTGTATATACCTTTTCTACAGTATTTTATTATTAATTTTTCATTTTTAATTGTAATTTTACATATCATTTGTTATATTAAATTTCAAATTCAACTCATCTATATATATATAAAGAGAGAGTCACTTATAAATAGTAATAAGAAAATTTTCCCGCCCATTTCACCTTTCTAAATCTGAAAAATGGTAAATTATTATTAAAAATAATATTGAACAATAAAATAATAATTAAATTATGTCAACACTTGAAACAAATATATGCTAAGATTTTGGTTAAGTTAAATAATTAAGCTAATATTATTTTGACAACTGGATTATACTTTCCAAATTTACCAAATTATAATTTCTTATTTTCAGTAAACTGGATTTTACGGGTAAGTTCTAATTATTAAGGTAAAATTATTTTGACAACTACTTTTACTCTTGCTTAATTTAAAAAAAATAGTATTAACTATTTTCACATAAAACTTATTTAATGAATAAAATATTGCAAAATAAATATAAATATTATTTGATAAGACTAACTAAATAATAATTAAAAAATTAAAATACAAACTAAATTAAATAAATTCAAAATGAGCATATCATATCTAAATTATTTAGTAAACCTAAAATTATATAAGAATTCACAAAATTATATAAATAATTAAAAAAATAATGAAATAACGCCTTAAAATTATCAAATAATTCTTGATAAGTCTTAAAATCATATGATAAAATCTAAAAAATATTAAAATAAATCTAATAGTTACTATAATAAAAATAAAATCATTGGATAAATTCAAAAATAATCAAATAACATCTAAATTTTAAGAATTTTAAATTTACAAAATAAATCGTAAGACTATTTAAATACATACAAAGCATGCTATAAAATCTTAAGTTATTTAATACATCATCCTACCATAATTTAAGAAATTGTAATTCCCGATTTTCATTAAATCTGTTTTTCACCTTAGTATATTTTGTGTAAATTCTGGTGATTAAGTTAAACAAATATGCAACTTTTTTAATTATTTAATTTAAACAATTAAATTTTATTATTTTGAATAAATTAGATTTTCGTAGATTTTCACAAGTTTATAATTGGTAAGGTTTTAAACATAATGCGAATATGAATTCAATATTTACTAATTTCATATATTTTCCACAAAAATTGTTATTTAATTTGTTAATTTTTTATGAAAAATACATAATTCTTACTCGATAAGTATACCCAAATATCTGACAATTATGATATGAAAAATTCAAAAAATATACTACACTATACGAATAGTACAATACAAATCATGAGAATAATTTTTTTCAAAATCGACTTAAAAAGGTAAATATAATATAGAACACAAAATCAGCACAAAATATATTCAAATTTAAATATTGATAAAAGAGATTTATATATATATATATATATCTATATATATATCCAAATTTGCAATATATAGAGATTTTAGAAATAAAATAGATACATATATATATGGATTTGTAGAAATGAATGTGTATATACTTTATTGGATATAACATAAATAAATCTGGGTTACATTTATTTGTTAATCTCAAACAATAGAAAAATATTTTTCATCTGACACTCTGATTTTATTTATTAAATTAATATATATATATATATATATATAGTAATTTGTTGGTATCAATTTTAACTACGTTTCAATTTATCTACTTTGATTTAGTTGTAGAAAATTATAGTGAACATATAGTTTTAAATTTTAAAGTATTAGAAAACTGAACAAGTGTTTTTAATAGATGTATAAACTTACTTCAAATATATAATTAATTTATTTTTTTCTCATTTTTCTATATTATAAAATCAATTTGTGTTTTCTCATTTTTTCTAATTTTTAATTCATAGTTGGATATTTAACATGATACATATTTTGTAAGAATGTATTAAATTATTGTAATAATAATTATTTAATAAATCCTACATTATTTTTTTCGGGTCAATACGTGTCAACTTGCACCCCTTTGTTCAAAGGACGGGGCGGGTGTAAGTCTTGAGATGTCCGCCATGTCCCACCTCATTATAATTATTATAATATATAGTTTTTTTATTATTAAAACTATAAAATACTCTATTATATTACACTCTGTGCATTGCACGGGTGATATACTAGTTAAAATTAAAACGATACTTACATTAAAACATTAAAAACTTTAATTATAAAAGAAACATTAATTCCCAAAAACTTCTATATATTTATGGTCAACCATGATTGTTAACGAAAATTTGATCTCATTAATTAATACAAAATTAATCAAATCTCGTTCATAAATAAATGAAATTTTATATATGATTACTTATTAACAGATTTCTTATATACACTTGCAATGTAATCGTAATTACTCCAAAAATCATGGAAACATATCCGATTAAATGAATCAATACCTTAAATTCACAAAATCTGCAAACAATTTAGTAAATGTTTCATCCACGAGGATGTTATATATAATATCAATCCTATCAAAGACCCTTACAACACTAAGGTAAGATTATTACATTGTCTTCACCAACAAACAATGTGTCCTTCAAATCTCTCAATGTTCATAGCCTCCATTTTCTTATTATCTTCAATGTCCAGTATTATTATTATCACTAGTGCTAGGGCCACTTCATCTCCCTTGATCGAAAAAGCTTGCTCCGACTCTCGTCTACGCCCCAACTCAAAATTCTGCATCCAAGTCCTCCAATCCTATCCCAAAATAGTATCAGCGACGAATTTATTCGACCTGTCAATCGCGATTATGGAAACGGGAATTTCAAGCGCGACAAACACGCTTGCTTACGTGGAAAATATGTTAAAGAAGTCGAACGTGGGATCCAATTTGAAGGATGCCCTAAAAGAGTGCAAATCGTCATATGATGCGGTTGTAGTGTCATTTAAAAGTGCCCTAAATGAAGTGAAATGGGACAAGGAGTACCAAACTGCAACGTACGATCTTCAGATTGGTAGCATAGACGACATCCAACTGTGCCTAGACAATGTGGCCTCGGGAAAAATTAAAGATGGAAATATTTTGAGTGGGAATAAGGTTGTCCCAATATTTGGGCTATCTGCATATCAAGTTGTTGCTAGTCTCTAGCTCAACAATTCAATATAATTCTTGAATAATATACTCACGCAAACACGTGCCCGTGTGTGGGGGTGGAGGAGGGGGGAGAAAAGTTGTAAAATGGGGTTTGCACCAAAAATTTATGTATTTATCATATTTATTTATGATGAATGAATTGAACATGTAAATCTGTAGTGATTTATGAAATAAAGCTTCATGATTCTTTGTTCATTTTTTGGAAATTTTTGAGTTTTTGTAATATTTAGGGTAAATTACAAGAACTACTCATGAGATTTGGTCTAATTATAAAATAAATTCAATTATTCATAAAAAAATACAAATTCCCCTTGAAGTATGTATTTTTTTAACCTTTCGACGGTTGCACTTTGTAAAATACAAATAAATACTATAATTTGTATAATAGAAATAAATATCAATAAAATATTTATAATTTTGAAAGATAACAGACTAAATTTCAATTTTTCGTAATTCAAGCAAATTTTGTATCATCCGTCCATTCTATAAGGGCTTTTATTCTTCCTAAAAGTGTGTATTTATTGATGATTTGATTCTAAAAAAAGTAAGTATTTTATTAAATTAGTTAATCACATAAACAAAATAATTAAAATCGTATCTTACTAAATTGGTGGAAATCTACATCTACACTAAAAGAAGAAACAAAGTTGACACATGTCACTATCTCATCAATTTTGGACATTTGTCAACTTTTCATCCTTCCAATTTCACATGGCGGCTTCACATTTATCTATGTGGCAATCCTATGTACAAAATTAAAAGATAATAAATTTAATCAAGATTCTAGAAAATAAAAATATAATCCCAAAAAATAAAAAATTTTCTCACAATTAGTTTGGAAAAGTACATGCTGATCAAATATATCCGAAAATATTTTTATTGAGAAATATTATATGAGTTCAGAATATATATTTTTGAATTTAAAAGATAACAAATAATCCAAGAATCAATACTCTATCTACACTATCTTTTAAATATGTTATCTTTTAAATTTGTGACACTAAATTATTATATTTAGACAACTCTCGTGTAACACACGAGTGTTATTCTAGTGAACTAATAAATGTAAAGTCAAAGCTAATATATGGTACACACATATTGATCGGTCGAAAAGTGTATCATTGTGGATAGGGATGATAATTTCGCCCTGACTCACTCTACCCCGCGATGTTTGGTTAGAGCGGGCATGGGTATCACTTCCGTCCTGCAGGGTACCCGCCCCCATCCTAGTATTTTTATTTTTTAAATATATTTAATATATGGTTTACATATATAATATATTTGCCAATGTAATTTTTATGTACCTAATATTATATCTAACATATATACATTAAAATTGATAATTTTTATAAATAATTTGCATTATCAAAATAAATTAGAAGATACAAAACTAATATACTTATAAATGTAATCAAGTTCATAATAATTTATTTTTCTTGTTTCTTTTTATTTCATTTTTGTTTGAATTATTGTGTATTTTATGAAATATGAATATATTTTTTTATTCTACACGGGGCGATCCATTTTGTAGAAATGACAAAATTCCCCAAACCCGATCAGGGAACCCGTCCCCGTCCCGAACCCGGTGGGGAATCCCCCGCCCGATTATGTTAATAGGGCGGGGATGGTTTTAGGTCATCCCACCCTTTGCTAAGCCTTGTCTTGCCCTCGCCCCGACTTTATATATATATATATATATATACATATATATTAAGTATATTTTATATTTTATATATATATGATATATGAAAATATTATTTTCTAAAAAATTATCATCTAATATTCATTTTTGCAATATACTTGATGATAACTTCTAAAACTATTGACAAATAAAACACATAAATTTAATAAAATATGTATATATTTTTGTTAAAATATATAAATTGAGAATTAAAAATATTATTTCAATTATAAAAAATACAAATGGGGATACCCGCTCCTGCCCCCGCCCCACCCCCGATTCATCCCGCCCCGATCATGCCCCAGTCCTTTGCATGGCGAGTATGGAAATGCCAAAACCTGTCCCATTGCCACTCCTACTATTTTGCCCCGCCTTGTGGGATGGACGGGGTTGGCATGGGTATTCAAGTAGGGTGTCAATTTGTGTCATCGGGTCGAGGTCGTGTTTGGTTTCAGGTTGATTTCGGGTTATGCTTAAAATACATCAAAAATTAAGTACACAATAAAACAACTATGTTTTATACAAATTGGTAACTTCGTGTCGGGTTTGTGTTCGTATTTCTCTAAGTAACTTCAGGTCGGGTTCGTGTCGAATTTTTGTGACGGGTCAGGGATTGACACCCCTATCTTCATGTAGGTTCCAAGGGGTGTCGTGTAAGGTTTAGAAGGAGGGGTTGAATAAACCTTACCAAAATTTTGCTTTTAGTCTTTTTAAGAATTTCAACAGAGTTGACTCAAATCAGTTGTGTCCTTGGGGGACGGCTAAGTCAAGCTTTCTTGAAAGAAAGTTATCCACTCAACAGACTCGACTGAGCTGTTGATAGTAAAACTTAGTTGCGTCAGCTAACACATAATTATTAGATGATTTGGTATTTAATAGCGGAAGACTTAACACTCTTTGTTAATTCAAAGCTTGTTTTTAACAATTGTTTTAGCACTTGTTATTTATCAGTTGGATAGCAATATAACTTATCAACAGATATAAAAATATAAGTAAGAAGGTAAATGCTGAAAGTAAATGACACAAGTAATTTATAGTGGTTCGAGGATGGGGTAATTTCTCTAATCCACTCTTATCTAATTCATGGAGGAATCCACTAGGTAACAGATCAAGTTACAAAGTAGTTCTCAGTCTAGAGACAACCTTGATCACACAACTGGCGTCTCCTATAACTCAGCTTCTTCACAAAACAACCGCCTTACTACTTCAGCTCCCTTCAAGTCTTTGGAATTGATCACACAGCCTTCCAACGAACTTGAAACTCCTGATTCGACCTTGAACCTTTCTACAGCTCCTTCAATTTGGAGAGTAGACTCCTTTTTGTTCTTTAGACTTTTCCTCTTCAACTGGTTGAAGTATTCTTTCCTTCACAATATGTGTTGGATCGAGTTCCTTCGACTTTTAGGCTTGAGCAATTCTATGATAAGCTTTGAGAATATTGCAAGGTATGCTTGCTTGAATATTTCTTGATTCGTTCGTGCTTGGTTCAGGTTGTCTTTTTTTCAAATGCTTCATCAACCTTTTCTAGTGCTCATTTGAAGACTTACTCGTTGAAGAGATAGGCTATTTTTAAATGACACTTCTTGTTCGTTGGCTTGTCTTTTCTTGGCCTGCTGAGATGCAATGTTGACCTTTCCTCGTATTAAATGGCTCTGCAGCTTTACAGGGTTTGACACATGCTCTAGTGTTTCCCATTAGTTTATTCCTTTTGCATGTTTCTGGACCAAACATTCTAAGACCTGACAGCTTGGACTTATTACTATATCAAGTAATATCCTTGACTTCCTTCCAATGGATCAATGTCAATCGTCTTGACTTCATTCGCGCTTTACCCATTTGACTTGAGTCGCTCTAATCATGGGAATGACTCAATGTCACTTCAATGTTAGACTAGTCTTCTTTTAAAGACTTGACTGACACTTCCTCATATTTCACACAATTGTCCCTCAGCTGGCTCTCCTTCAGTCGAGTCCTTATCTTCCTTCTTGGTCATACTGAGCTGACACACAATGAAGTCTTCACTCTAGTCTGCAGTTGACTTCTTGCATTCTTTGACATAGCTGACTTTACTCAGCTCTTTCAGTCATATCTATTATAACATAGAATTACAAGGAAAATGGGGTGCCAACTTCCTAGTCTAAGTTTTACATGGTGTCATCAAAATCTTACAAATAAATTTCCTAACAATTTCCCCATTTTTGATGATGCCAAAACTTAAATAAAATAAACAGTAAACACAAGCAGTGCAGTAACAAAGAATGTATGCTTTAAATTAACAATTTTGTTGATCATAACATTCTTGTCCTTTACAAAGCTGTTTACAACAATATACTCTATACAATTATTGGAATACAACATGTATCATAGCAATCTTACAAAGAAGGTATCAGAGCTAACATCTAACTTACAAAGAACTTACAGTTGTGTATTTACAAAGTAAAATACATAAAGGGGTTGCAGCCATCTTCAACGCCTTGGTTGTTTCCTTGTTCTCTTCTTCTTTCCTCATTAGCTCTTCTTCTCTTTATTTTTTCTTCATCTCTCTTCTTCTTCTCATACGCACGCCTTGCAGCAGGGTCATCCTTACGCTGTCTTTCCTCCCATTCACGCGTCGTACGTTCATTTTCAGCTTCTTGCCTTCTCATAGCTTCAGTATTCTTGCGAGCAACTTCCAAGTTAGCAAGAGGATCATATCCAGCCCAGTATGTGATCCATTTCTTCTACGAATCAATATACTTGATATCCTTAAGATTTGGTTGTGGTCGAGAACCTCCGCCTCTTCCACTTACACTGGATCTTCCCCTTCCTCTTCGCGACTCAGCTCCTCCTCTGGGAGTGTACTATACTGGATTTTTTGCTTTTCCAACTGAGTGTTTGCTGGAACTCTGCTTCACATCATCTATGTTACACACTTCGAGACCTTTCTCCCAGTACATATCCCAGGCTTGCGGTAAAGTCATATCTCTGAAATAGCCTTCTGCCTCTAGAGTTTAAAACTCCTCTAGGGATCTGGGCTCAAACCCAACATCAGGCATAGCAATGTCTCTTGGGGGCTTGATCGCAGGGAAATCATTTCCTACTGGAGGACCATCATATTGCGTCCTTATACTCTGAATCCACGTAGAATGCTTCTCAGCTACCTTCTCGAACTCAGCTTCGATGACTTTCCTTGATTTTTCACTGCCAACTCAGCTTTCTGTTCCACTGATAGCTCTTTTGGTAGCTTGTTGAGAAGTGAAGCTGTATTCTCTCCTTGCTGAGGGGTTTCAGTGAACATAAGCTTGCTTCAAGGCAGAATTTTTTGAGCTTCCATATCCCTTAGTTGTTTCTCCTTTCTTCTCCACCTTATGGCTCCCTTTCTCATCCTTCAGTTCCTTCAAGGCCTCATCTTCCTCCTTTTTGGCATCATCACCAAACGAAAGGGTCAGGCCAGGAACAAACCACTGAGAATGAAATCAAGTTGGTTGTTCGTTGAATTTTGCTTGTCATCCGGTTTGGAGTAGGCTATTCGGAACTCGGACATCATAACCTTTGACTCAGCTGCTATTAGTTTCATTTCTTCCTAAAGAAGATTGAACTTCTGGTTCATGTTGTCCTCCAGCCTTGCAATTTCGCTCTTGTGTTGCAGCTTGAGTAACTCTATGTCCGACTTGTGGGAATCTTCAATTCTCACCATAAACTCCTTTTTCCTCTACTCAAATTGAATATTATTCGCACTTCATACTAGCAGCTCCGCAAAGAGTGACTTGAAGTAGCGGACTTGCTCTAATCGCATAGCAGTTGTCTGACCAGCGCATCTTTTGATTCGATGTACAACATCTCAAATATCCCCCCTGATACTTGCATCACGGTTGTCCAGCCTCAGGTCTAAAGATGCTAATCCGTGTTCCATTTTCTCAATTTCTTCGCAAATGGCTTTAAACGTCTTTCAGATGTCAGTTGTAGAAGCAGACTATTCCTCAGGCCAAACGACATCGAAATTGAAACCTATAGGCAATATATTTTTTTTAGTTGGGACACCAGGCTCTATTTCCACAGTATACTTGGCTTGCTCTCTAGCAGACTCGGCAGCAAGAGGTGACAATTCAACTTTGAAGTGGAATATTTCTTCGAACATGTTGTCTGAGACGAGAGCGATTCCCATAGGTCCAACTTGTGAAGCCTTTCCCTTCTCCCTTTGAGTGGAGTCAGCTTGACTTGCCTCAGTTGTACCAACTTCGGCGACATTGGGAGCAATTGTCTTAGCATGGTCAACTGACTGGTTTCCAGCTTGAGCAGATGTGTTAGCCTGCTCAGCTAACTGGTTTCAAGCTTGAGCAGTTGTGTTAGCCTACTCAGCTGACTGACCCTCAACTATCTTAACAGCTTCCTCGGTATCAATTTGCATTTCCTTTTTAGTCGACTAGTCCTCGGCTACATTATCGTCATCGGAGCGAGATGTAGCCATAGGGGTTGGCTCATCATCGAATACGAATCTCATCAGAGTTGTTTTATCATTGACAGTAATCCGAGAGTCTTGAGCATCCTCAGCCTTGTCCTTGGCAGATTCATAAGTAGGTGTGGACTCGTCTTCATTGTCAGATTCCAAAAATTATGTGTCAATGTTTTCCAGGGAATCACTAAGAGCGCTGATTTTGTATGCTTCATCAGCCGTCTCGACATGAGGAATTTGCTCTTTCTCAACTTCTTTACCTAAGGAAATGGCAACCTTCTTTAGGCCTTCATTACTCCCAGCAGTCTCAACCGATGTAGGGCCTTCAACATCTCTATTTGCAGTCTCAACTACAGTAGGGTCTTGGACAGATTTCCCTTTGGCAGACTCAGATGCCTTAGGGTCTTCGGTGACATCCGTCGGAGTCTCAACTCCTATGATTGCACTTTCATGGCCCGGAGTCTCAACTCTCATGGCCTCTATTCCATCATTTGCCTTAGCTGCATCAGCAGCGTCATCGGCCTTCAGTGTAGAAGAAGTTTCAATTGAGACAGTCTCAACTGTCCGAGCTTTGTCAACTTCACTCAGTTGTTCTATTGATTTCTTACCTTCGCCTTCTAACTTCGTAGTGTGGTCTCCCACAGTGTCCACCGACCTAGCTGTCGTGGAGAGATCTTCCCCTCAGCTGGCGCACAAGCTAAGTTAATGGTTGTGGGGTTACTCTGCTCCTGAGACCCGGCTGCTTGTCCTTTTGAGTAATCAGTCGTGGGTGTGACGCCCAGGGCTGAAGAGGGCGGGGAGTGATCGCCGGTGCAAGAAGACACGGACAAGGAGCAGCTCCTGATAGGCTTCTAAGCGGAGGGGGATATGAATGAACTGATCCCACACCCTAATAAGAGGAGATTCTGAGAATGTGTAGGTATGAGACTATACAGTTGAGAAAAGCTTAAAAGATTTGATAGGTACTACTCATATCAACAAGATGCATCTTCTTTTCTGATGCTCATCATATAAAAACTCTGAAGTTAAGCGTGCTTGGCCCAGAGCAATTATATGATGGGGAAGCTGCTCTCAGGGTGCGCGTGAGTGAGGACAAAACGCGCTGAAAAGACTCGTGTTGGTTTGTGGGGACAGTCGTCGATCTGAAAGGCGGGTCATTACAGATGGTAACAGAGCGACACCTCTCCTAGTACGGTGTGGTTTAAGGACGAACCAAACGGAAGCTGGTGGGCATGTGACGCCCGGGGCTGAAGAGAGCGGGGAGTGATCGTCGGTGCAAGAAAGCACGGACAAGGAGCGGCTCCTGGCAGGCTTCTAGGCGGAAGGATACATGAATGAACTGATCCCATACCCGAATAAGAGGAAATTCTGAGACTGTGTAGGTATGGGACTATACAGTTGAGGAAAGCTTAAGAGATTTGATAGGTACTACTTATATCAACAAGATGCATCTTCTTTTTTGGTGCTCATCATATAAAAACTCTGAAGTTAAGAGTGCTTGGCCCAGAGCAATTGTATAATGGGTGACCCCCTGGGAAGCTACTCTCAGGGTGCGCGTGAGTGAGGACAAAGAGCGCTGGAAAGACTCGTGTTGGTTTGTGGGGACAGTCGTCGATCCAGAAGGCGGGTCATTATAGTGGGGGCAGATGTTTAAACACCTTCAGGGTTTGGCTTGGCTAGGGTGCCCTCTACATCTCTTTTCCTAGCATCATCGTCAGTCCCCTGAGAACCATTTTCATAATGCACGGGGGGTGTGGTGGTAGCAATAACAGCAGCGATCTTCTGCGCCACATCCAAGGGGTTAGAGCTGGGAGAGATATTAGAAGATTCTCATGGACTCTCTTGCAACTATCATTTGTGCATGGCTCTTGATTCTTTGAAGGCTTGCCGAAACTCGGCCTTCTCAACTGCTTCAGCAGGGTCAATCTCTTCTAGGTCACTGTTATCAGTCGAATCCATGATATGCTCATGACTGCCAGTGAACAAGCACATCTTTGATTTTTGAAGAGCTTTGGCTTTCTCCAAAGCTTTCTCCTTTTCATCCTCCTTGATAGCACGAAGGGCATCCATGCTGAATTCTTCGTTAAGGACATAGTGGAAAGAGACGTTTCCTAGGAAGCTTAGGAGCTCCTCCTCTTCTTCGATGTACTCTGGGTGCTCAAATTGCTGTCGTGAAAAGTCCAGCTTCTATCTTCTCCAATCCCTCAATCTCTGCTGAATATCAGGATAGACAAGAGACAACGTAATGACATCGTCATCATCTCCTTCTTCCAGAATCATAGTCAGTGGAGCATTCTCCTCCTCAGGTTCATTAGCATCAGTCTGAGGGGAGTGGACAACTCTTTCTCCGGGCATCATGGTTGTCTCAGCTCCCATCTTTTCCGTAGCTGTCTCACAAGCAGTTGTGTCTTCTATACTCTTCTGATCGACATCGACAGTCTTCTTTGTATCCATGGTGGTTTTATATCCACAATCTTTCTCTTGAGACTGCTATTCTTGAGCATCGACAATCTCTACAGGCTTCTCTGGCTGAGTGGCGGACTCAGCTTTTTCAAGCTAAGACTTCTTGAACAGCCTTCTTCGTTTTGTTAGAACTAGGGGAATTTCGGGCTCCACATTCTCAGGCTCTTCAAAAGTAAAAGCTTTTGCTTCAGCAGTCTCCTTCTTCTTCGACGCAACTGTCTTTCGAGACATTGCAGTGTGCCATTTCTTCATGACTAGAGAAGGGACTAATGATTCCTTCTCAGTCTTGGCTGTGGGGGCAGGGGCTTTTGGATTGGCTATTGGGGCAGGGGCTTTTGGATCGGTTGTTGGGGCAGATGCTTGTGGCTCGGCTGCAGGGGTAGGAGCTTTCTTGGACTAAGTTGCTGGGGCAGGTGCAGGCTTAGCTACCTCAACTCTCTTCTTTGGAATATGCTTGGGAGAGAGAGCTGGAGCAATCACAATTGTGTCTTCGACATGGTCAGCTGACTCACCCTCATTCGTGTCAGCTTTCTTGGCATGCGCCTTCCTCTGAGCTCCATAGAGGTTTGCCTTGAACATTTTCTTGTTCGTATGGAATGGCTTTCCATAACGCAGGGCAATCCCCTATACTTCCATCAAATGGCCAATCATCAGGCCATAAACCAACGAGCATCCGGAAGTCCCATCTTCCTTGAAGGACTTATTGATCACCTTCTGACAGAAACGATTGAAGATAAACTCCGCCCAGTTATTCTTCTTCTCTTCCATTATCGCACCCATCACCACCAGCTTAGTCCTAGACAGCTGGTTGAAGCTTCCAAATTTTATATCCACACACTTGGATATGATGTCCATCAGTTTGTGGTAATCTTCCTTGATCAATTCTTTCTTGGTTGTATAAACAGCCTTCGCAGCTGACTTAGGCTTGGCTATCTCTTTCCAAGCCGCATCAATGTTAACATCCTTCACAGAAATCTCCTTCAGCCCATCAGTAGGCAATTTGCAATGCTCAGCAAGGTCCGCAACAGTAATCTTGATGGCCTTGCTGTGAACGGATGAGAGAATATCATCGTCATGCACTTCCACGTTCAGGTATTCATGATTGTATCCCTTTCTCTTAGCTTTCCATAGGCACTTGAATCACCTTAATATCAATTTTGTAGAGAAAGTTGTGGTCAAAATACTAAACCCTGTCAGTGCTGGAAACTGCTAGCGCATTTGGACATTTTTGAAGGAAATTCCCTTTTGTTCGATCGTCCATGCTTCTTTCCTTCACATTTTTACTCGTACCTTGTCTTTTGACATATCATTTGAATGTGATATCGCATTTTGTCCAATTTAGCTCTATTTTCTGCAAAATTCATAAGAGTACGTAGTATCACGCCCAACAAAGGAAACCAAGTAAAATACACTAAATATGCTTGCAAATGCATCAATTATATATCAAAATAAGCCCTTAAATGCACATATATTTTAGATGTGTCAAGTAGCCTGATGCTACCAGTTGTTGAAACTCAATGCCTTGTGATGGCTTATTTTGTGTTAAATTTGTAATATATATGTCTTATGTATGGGAATTTGGAAGTGATCATTTATTTTGTCTTATTGTTGTCTGGTGCATTTGTTAATTCCAAAGTGTGATGTTAATTCCATCATAGTAAACCATACATAAAAAACTAGTTGTATGGATGATGTTCATTTAATTCCACCAAAGCAAACCATACATAGATGAACATTCTTTTCTTGTTTAAACATATCGTGTAGGGATGGAGGATTAAGGTCACATCCACAACCTATTTATTAGAACAAAATTATTCAATTTACAAAGAATTATAAATAATACATGTTCAAGGAACTCCAGTGGTTCTAAAGGAGGGTAAGCCTAACTGATCCACCCTTATTAACCCGTTAACAGGGAATGGGAGGGAGGATGCATTAAATTCTCTCAACTCAGAAGTATATATGCCTATAGAATACATGAGCTATATGAAAATCAAATCTCCTAAGGCTATTGTGGATATGTACAAGAGGTTCTTTAATTGACCAATGTCTAGGGAGAGTTTTTTTGATGGCGTTGCACAAAACTTGTGAGTCAGTCTCAATCCATAGGAATGGTATATCCCATGTTTCCAAAAGTCTCAATGTTTGTAGCCGAAGCAGCACATTTTGCCATTAATGGAGAGGAGCATGCTGGCTGAGATGCTGAATAAGCCCACAACACTTGACCATGTTTATCCGTTAGTATGCCTCCAATGCCTGTTGTAATTAGTAATCCCTGAATTCTCCATCTGTATTTAACTTCAAACTTGTATGTTGAGGTTTTTTACAAAGGACAAGAAAGTGTTGAAGATGCTTGAGATTGTTGAAGAAGATACCAGTTGTAGCTGCAACATCAAGATATCCCTTCCATGTTTTTTGCTGAAAGAGCTTTAGTTTAGTCAACAGAGAAATGTGATATTGAACATTCTTTATTATTCTGTATTGATTAAAGGTAGCACCATCATGTTTACATTGATTCCTTTCTTTCCAGATGTACCAAGAAATAAGACAAGGGAGAATGATTGTGAAGTGTGTGGTGTGTGAAAATGGAGTCAAATTAAACCAACTATAAATGAAAGTGTGTATGTGCTCAGTGTGTGCTAAGGAAAATCTCAACCACCTGTAAAAGTGCTCCCAGACTTTCATAAACTGGCTATTATTCAAAAACAAGTGAGAAAAAGACTGAATAGATGGGGACATGTTAGGGGGCCGAGAAGGGAACCTGGTACCCGGTCAACATTGGCATTTAGATGCTAGGGTTGTACTTCGTTCCTGGATCTTGCAATCAATAGGCAGCCTATTTAGGACAAGCCTCCACATAAAGATGGAAATGGTAGGGGTGATGCATTTGTTCTAGAGCAAATGAAAAGGGAAAGATGAAGCAGCAGGGACAGGGGCTTGTATCAGATTGTAGGCCGAATCAAGAGAAATGGCCATCTGCAGAGTGTTTCCATATTATGGAATCTGAAGCACTAACATAAATAGGAAATTGACACAATTTGGAAGCCCACTCGGTACCAATCACCTTCTTTAAAAGCTTAATATTCCATTGGTTATTAGTCCAAAAGAAATTAACAGGAACATTCTCCGAACCATTGAAAGGATCATGAATGACATCAATCAAATGATGAGATTCAAACCAAATATCATACCAAAAGTTGATATGCCTACAACCAAGAGACCAAAGAATATGATTATGCATGCAACTTCTGATCTTACACAACCTTTTCCAAACAAGACTATCAGTAGGGGCATGAGGGGCAATATATAAAGGCATACCATCAGCATATTTAGCACCCATAAAAGAAGCCCAAAGCGATTTTTTCATTCTAAGTCTCCAGTGTAGTCACATCATTGGAATTCCTTAATCCCAGACCCCCTTGAGAAATGGGAGAGCACACTTTATTCCAAGCAACCCAATGGATATTGTTTTGGTTAGAAAAAGCCCCCCCAAAAAAAACCTAGCCATGATTTGATCTATTTTATGCACAATATATTTTACATAGATGAACATATCATACATAATTTATAAAACTAGAACAATGTTCAATAGCTACATGGTCAAACCATGTTCAACAGCTACATATAATAAATACACCATAGACAAAAAATCTAAGCTATCATCTTCGAAACTTCAAGTCTGCTAGCCTTCCAAATAATGCAGATAATACAAAGGAAGATTGGTATCACAACACAAAGGACCAATCTTTTATATCGGCATCTCATCTTTGTCAATTCTTTTTCCGCTTGAACTGGTTTCTTGTTTTTCGATTTCAGCTTTTCCACTTCGTCTTCTAAGGAATTGATTTTACGCAATAAGCCCAAAATTCCTTAGATCTTCTACACATAGGGGGATCTTCCCAACCAAAAAACCCGTATCCTCCCCCTCTGAATAATAAATTAAAAAAATTAACCTTATCCTGAAATCTTCTGCATTTAAGCCTAAGAAATTTTAAAGAGAATCGCTACCAGAAATTGCTAACTACTTACATAGTCAAGGCACGATTTGAACCTCCTTTCTGGATTGACAAGCGTCCATGAAATCTGGATGACACATATTCTTCCACAAAAAACAATCCACGGACCCATTTGTGTAAGACATTGACGAAGAAATTTGAGGAAATTAACAAGCTTTGGTTAATTTTGAAGAAACCAATTGCAGAAGGGGCTAGGGTTTTTTTTTCTTTTGGTTTGGGTGTGCGTCTTGAGAATGAGAGAGGGAGGAAAGTTATTATATGTAGGAGTTATTTTTTCTCCAAAATCACACATGTTGACACATCAACATCCAACACATCAAGTTGGTCGGAAAATCATAAATCTCCCAAATGGGCCACACATTGGGATGCCAACTCAGCAAAATCCGGTGACATTAAGTAAATCCAGCGAAATTAGTCCTTAATGTGCCAAAAAAATTTAATTGGTGTCCTATTTTGCCAGTTAGAATAATCAAAGGACCAAAAATACAAACCCGCTATAATTACAGGACCGAAAATACAATTAAGCCTAATTCTTGAGTCTATCAGTTTAAAGACAAAATAAAAGTATTGATGTAAAAGTCATATAATTATGGATTTAATATTGTACATCTCAACCAAACAATATATATATATATAATAAAAAAGCCTAGTGATATCCATTTTCAAAATTAAGAATCAAACAACTTAATGGTCTTGATTGGATTCTTATGATTTGCCTCTCATATATATCAATGGGAATTTATTTTCCCCCCAATTTGTGATTGCAAGCAAACGGATCTTATCACTATTAGAAAACACCTATTTAATCTCGGTTTTGGGGCACATTCTACATCGGTTTTCAATTATCACTATTAGAAAATACCCTATTTAATCTCGGTTCTGGGGCATATTCTACATCGGTTTTCAATCCGATGAGAATCCAATGTAGTAGAATAAGGGGCCTTTTTTTACATAGGACACGAACATCTGCCTTTATATATATATATATATATATATATATATATAATAGTACATTAGATTATATATGCTGCTCTTAAATATCGGGGCAATATAATTAGAGATTTCTATAGAGAATTTAGACCATCTAACTTTTCCATACAATTAGGCTTGTCTAATCCAAAATGCCAAAACCATTCTTCGATACAAAGCATCTTTTCCTAAGTTCGGTTTGAGTCAAATTTGTGTTAAAGCAACAGAAGCCAAACATTTATAATTCTAACGGATGTGTTCATTGAACTTAAATTAATTAAATCATTTCACATGCCTAATTCTGCCCCAGTGATAAGAGACAGTTAGGATTAGGTCAAATCCTTTAATCAGTGATAGTATAATGCAAATTAAGTATCAGGTAATTTTATTATTTCATGGAAAAGCTGTTAGGAATTATTTAATTCCTAATATGTGGACAACATATTTAATTACAATTATATTTGTTATTTAATTATTAATGGACTAATTAAATGATCTAAATTCGGTGGAGTCCTAAGGCTACTGAAATTGATAGGAAAACAAAGAGTAGATACCTGATATGAATCAACTTAGGGGATTATGGGAACCCTAATTTGATACCTGTATAAAGAACTTTATGGTTATGGTCCCAAATATACTAAATCGCATATAGTTTTCTATTCTCCCCATCAAGATGGAAAACGAAGGTCCCATAAAGAATACGGAGATTTAGTTGCAGAAGACCATAGAACCAAATCCCCATTCGTGCTCGTGGGAGATCCGTTCGTGAGATCGCTATTGAAGGTACTCCACATATAGTTCTTACATCTTGCGATGGATCCAGATATTCCGTTGTTCCATAAATCCTTGATGATATAAGCATGATATTTTATCCTAGAATTATTCCGCATATTCTAGGATGATTTGTGAATTTTATATTTGTTATTGTAAAATTACAACAAAAGCAAATTATAGGATATTGAATATTTGGAAATTAACATGAATTTGATTGAAAAGAAAAATAAAAAATCGAGAACAATTAGGAAAAGGAAGTTACCTATGGAATGTAATAGGGCCCAAAATAATATTTACCTTATGTAATTTCCAATATGTGATAAACGTGTTAAACACAAAACTTCAAATGAACTAATTGAAAATAGATTAACAAAAGGATTTTGGAAGAGAGCGAAACAGACGTCATTGAAAACGATTTTCTAGACTTTATATAAATTGTGTTGCAAAGAACAGTTTTTTCTCCTCTCTTTCTTATACGATATATTTGAATTTTGAAAAGAATAAAAAAATCTTACATTTATTTCGTAGACAATGATATTTTACAAAGAATGAGAATAGTGCGTATTAATAGTTGTTCGGTGTATAATATGTCGATGTAAAGGTATAACAATCTCAAATCTTGATGCACATTAATTTTATTTTAAGGTTAAGCATAAGTGAAAATTGTTAGTGTGAATTTTGTTTAAATACGAATTAGTTGCAAGAAAAATAAATTTTACACTTCCATATTGATTTAGATTAGTGAGCTACCCTCGGGTCGCGGACTTTCGGGTAACGGGGTTCGAGTTCTTAAGTGACCTGAAATAGATGATCACACGTCAGGCTAGCCGGGGGTGGTCCCGGCTAAAACCCTCACGATCTCAAGTCGGATCGAGTTCGTGAGGTACGGGGTATGAAGACAGTAAATGTAAAAGTAAGTAGTAAAAGTGACAGAATGAATTAGTTATCATCAAGTTATTGTAGCATCGGTATTTATAGATATCCCTGGCTAATGTGGTTGCGCCAAGTGTCACCATCTGGAGGGTGGAGTTGTACTATGTTGTCAGGGAGATCAATGGTCCACCTTTTCGGGTTAGACCCATTCCCCCAGCCCGGGTCGGATACGGGGCTCCAGGCCCTATTTCAAGACCTCACTTTGTAGCTTTAAGATCTCACTGTGTAGCTTTAAGATATCACTGCCTTATCACATATAATATGTTCAAATTTTGAAACTAATAATGTCAAATAAGCACTAAGATCATACATATATCCCTATAGTAAGAACAAAGATCCTTCAATGTCTGAGTTAGAATTAGGAGTTGAGGGGATCAATCTTGTACTCCAATAATAGAGTGTTGTATTGTAAGGGTAATTGGCCTGAGTTCGATCCCATCCGAGTGCGTGTGTCCCCTCCCCTATTATCCTCCATTGTACTCAAAAAAAAAGAAGAATTAGGAGGAGAGAGAGACCAGGACCACAAATAAATAATTCGTAATATTGTAAACTGCATACCTTAAATGCTCGGATGGAATCTTCTACTTGAAAAAAAAGGTATTTTATCTCCTATTTCACCACATGGATAATTGACACGTGTATAAAAATTGTTATATTAATTTTGAAACATAAATTTAGCCTAAATTATCGGTTTTTTGTATGGTAACTTTTATACACGTGTCAATCATCTGTGCAATGGAATATGAGATAAAATACTCTTTTGCGATCAAAGATCCCATCGATAAATGTTGCAATTGAGGCAAATGGGGTTTATTTTGCGTCATATATAAGAATCGGTTAATACTAGAATAAAAAGAAAAAAATGCGGATTTACCTAAAATTATAGTTGTTTCTAGAGGTGATAGATCTGTTGGAAATTTGGGTTTGAGAAAGTGGGTGTCGACCCGACTTTGACCTAATTTTCATAGTATTTTTTATTTCTCAAAACTAAATTTCGGTGAGTGAGAAATTAATACACGAAATTGGTCACATAATAAATGGGCATTATGTAAAGGGAGTTAAAAGGATTTTTCTCCATCCCACATAGCTTAGAAAGCAAAGTTTATCCTAGTTTACAAACTAGAAGATGTTATTGGTTGGATATACTATAACATAAGTGGATGATCACAAATGGGTCACACGCGCGCGCCCACCTGCCCGCCTGCCCGGCCAGGGCCTTGGCCTTGGGAGGCCCGGCCCTATTGGGTCCAAGTCCACTACACTTTTGTCACTCGAAAATGGGCTTGGCCCAGATTCAAGTGACTGTTGGGTGTTGGGTCGCCCGATGAACCTGGACATTGCAAGTATCCAGATTCATAATTGACTATTGGAGTCTGTAACTCCTCAGATAATGGGGTTGTAACCCCCAGATTGTGGTCATCAATGTGTTTGTAACACCTGGTACAACAAGGAAGGTTAATGCCCATTAACTTGTCATGTTTAATTCCCTGCAGGTGGATTTTTGCTGTCTATATATAGCTGGTTTCATTACAGATTTTGAACACAAAGAAAATCGCATTCACTCTGCATATTTCAAAGGTGTCATTAAAAGCAGGGGCGGAACCAGGATCCGGTAGTTGGGGGGGCCAACAGTTATATAAAAGATCAAATATTTATTTTATATAATAATAAAATTCAAAATATTTTAATGTTTGTATCAATTATCAAATACAATGTCAACACTCATTATTAAGCATGCTAAAATATATAATTATAGTCATAGTATATCAAAATTTAGAACGCCTCTCTTACATAACGCGAAAATCATCTACAAGTAAATTTATACTAAACTTTTATGCAATTTATTTTCCAATATATACTAGCAAACAATTATTATTAAATGTTATAATATATATCAAAATCAAATCACTAGTTTATTCAAATTTCAAATTAATAGTCCACACTATAATTTCTATTGATCAACAATTTACGGTGTATTAGGGTGGGGTGGGTGGTAAAAGACTTAAATACATATATACATATATACATAGAATAATATAGGTAATAGAAAAAGAAAAAAAAAGTTGGAGTGGGCCAGAGCCCCCCTGACTTACAATGTGGCTCTGCCACTGGTTAAAAGTATCGTAACATTTTTGAAGAATACTTTCAAGAACACTTCATTCTGTATTCGAGTACAGCAGCCAGTTCTCAGTTCTCACTCCTTCTAGTTCGAAAAGTGCATTTGTGTCAGTGGTGCTATTGTACACAGAGAAGGTAAAACCGTTTTATCTTTGGGTACATTACGTCGTACCGTGAGCACTAGCTGAGACGTATTTGTCTTGCGAAAAGAGTTCCACGTGACTCGGCTTTCCGTTGTTTCAAGTTGTAATAGTCAGATTCTCATTTCCTTGTAATTCTCATTTTCTGTTTGTAAAGTCATTGTTGAAGGCTCCCGTTGTAATCACATTGTAATCAACAAGATCGTCTAATCATGTCATATTTCGTGTCGATATGATAACGACACAACGCGATATGAGGTTTTACTTACACAAACATGCGTGGACACGACATGAGATTGCACTTACACAAACATGAACAGGAAATTTTTCGTATTGACACAACATAACACGATTTGACACGATAAGTCAAAAAAAAACTGATTAAGTTACGTTAACTAATACGTGATAACACATTACACGACATGACGCGACATTACACAACATACTAAAAGATCGTTCACATGTTAACGTTTTATCTGTTAAATTTTTCCGTATTTATCTGATTGACACGAATATGACGCGGTAAAAATTTGTGTATCCTTATCATTTCGATAAAATAAGGCTAAACACTAATTAGCATCACATTATTAAGAGTATGCATGTCTTTTCACTTTTCAGATTAGATATACCCAATTAATATATTGATATTTACATACATATAATATAAATTAATCACGCATTCTCATGCATGTGAAATGTTGGGATGTAGTATTTGACTTTCATAGTTGTATAATTTATCCAAAATTGGTAGGTAAAGTAGTGAACAACCAAATTAAGGGGCAGACTGCCAGAGTCCCCATGCTATGAACACAGACAAAATTAATTCTCTATTCAAGAATGCAAATAAATAATAAAAGCACGTGTACATTATAATTTATTATTACATTTACAAAAGAAAAGATTATCCAAAAATAGGGATACCTCATGTCCACGTGTATCTCAGAAATGTTTGGTCTGTTGGACAATACGTCGAGCACCATACGTTGGCCCCAAATGACATCCATACCCCAACCACACATGTCCCCTGTTCGCCCACGTGGGGACTTGCTCTCACCAAAACAAAGAGAAATTATTTATTACACATTTTTATTTTCTAAATTTAAGTTTGATAATGTCTTTTTCTGAACCGAAACATTTGGACGACACCAAAATCTTCTACGTAAACCTCGGTCTTAAGGAACTTCCGTCATCGACTGATCGTATTTTCATCAGTGTTCTAAAAGACGTTAGGCTTAGATATGCGATGGAACCCAGGATCTGGCCTTAACCTGGGGCTTGGGCGGGATTATGTGGGGTCTAATCGAGAAGAATAAACATGCGGACAAGAACCAGGGCCTAAACGGACTAATCGAGACTAGACAAAGAGTTTTGGAGCAGTGGTTTATCCTAATTTTTTTTTCTTAAAGACCCTCAAAAATTAAATTTATCACAAAAAAGATTAATTGTTTTTAAAGTTATACAAATATCCCATTCAATAGGTAAAATTTGTAAATGTAACAAATCTAGAAGACTAGATTTTTTGTAGTTAGGTTAAATGAGTAGTTTTGTAATTTAACCCTACAATAAAATTCTATAATTGAAAGTTTGGTAAATTTAAAATTATGATTGATAATTAAAAGATAAACTAATCTACGTACTATTCTGCTAGTTCAGCTACACGGATTTGAATGTCCACAAATTATATTGTTGTGCGTTTGACAAGAAAATTTGCTTTGTTAAGTTCTATTCAATTTTGGTCTAAATTTGGTTGGAGTTTGAACAAATACATATAAATTAATTAATTATGGGATTTATAGCTGACATTTTTAGAAAATATGGGCGCCTTACATAATTTTCTATTGCAAAAAAAATAAAAATATTTATTGGTATCATAGCCTCTTCTTTAACTAGTGAAACTATTGAATTACAATCAACATAAGCAATATGTCAGTTGTGAATATGCATTAAAAAAATTAAATCAATACTTTTTTTATTTGTACTAAAAAAACTAAATGTTAATTTTAAGTTGTGATTTTACAAAAATTTAGAGGCGCGATTTAGGGTGGTGGCCGCGGGCAATTTTAATAAATTAAAAAACCATGAGATTTAATTTTCATTTACATTTTTAATGATATTAGAGAACTCTAAAGTTGAAAATTATTTTATGTTTGGAAACATATTGCATTTTGCAAATGGAATGCGCTTTGCGAATTACATTCAAAATAAAATGCATTTAATGACTTTTTGTTTTGTGTGCAAACATTATTCATTATTGCAAAATTAAACACATAATGGGAAGTTCGCGCTTTGTGTATCGTTTGTCTGATATCAATTTAGAATCTATTCATTATCTAATTACTCAACTCGAAGAAAAATATTTTATTTTTCCCTTACTTGTAAAGGGTGGAGCAACTAGTGCATGCTAAATTTAGTTCTAAAACAGATATCGCACCAACGAAGTGGTGCAGTGTTTGTTAAGTATGATAAGTACTATTTTTTTTTTGGTCATAAATCATTATCAACAAGGCGGTGCGCTACGATTTGAGATTTTCTAAAAAAAAAATAAAATCAACCTACTTATAATGAAACTAAATAATTACAACGAAAAGATATAGAAAGACAACATTTATGTATCTTATTGCAATTTGTTATGAGTAGTAGGAACTTTAGGGAAGTTTCTTTGAGTTGGGCATGATGGAAGGTTGGTACCAAAACTTAAAAAGGACAAGTAGATTAGAAGGCATTATAGAGATTGTACTATATACCCAATAGAACATATATAATAAAGCAGTGTGGAAAGAATAAAATCTACTATTTTTAGGTTATCATGCATCTCGAGAAAGGGTCCTTTCAACACTTGTACCAACTTGTTAAAATTTGTGAGTGCTTTATACTATATGACACTTGTTCGTTTTCATATTTTGGCTAGGATCAGCTAATGTTCTAGATCAGAAAGGGACATTTACTCATATAAATTGTAAATTTTATTCACTATTTACATATGAAAATATATACGTGCCAGGGATCAATCTTGTGTTCCATTGCTTGAAACGTGTGTTATAAGGGCGAATGACCAAGATTCGATCTCATACGAAGTGTGTGTGTACCTTCCCAAATTTCTCTCATTGTACTCAATATATATATATATATATATGGCCGTAATTAATTAATTAATATAATGCATGTAATAAGATTTATTATAGAAAATTGTGGGTTAGCTAATTAAAAGGTTTTCCTATAAACCATATTATTAAAGAGTTTGAGGGATAAACGATCGATAATGTTTGGACCATTTTTAATTTTTGGGGGTAATTTCATTTAACATGGGATGATATGCCTTTTATTCCAAGTTTTATAAGGATAGAAGCATTAGCTAATTGGTTCCTATCTTCGATTCCTTATAATAGTTTATTTGGTATTTCAATACATAGGTGAATGTCATGTATACAATAATGACATCATCTTGTATATATACACATGAGGTTCACGTGGCAAAGTGAAATACCAGATGAAATACGATAAGAAATTGGAGATCCCATATGTGTATCGGGGCCATAGGGCTTTATCCTTATGTTGAAATTTATAAATGTAAAAAACTCTTGAAGTTAAATTTATAATATTTATATAATTTGATCATAACTTAACCTCTGCATATCTGTCCTTTTTCCTTTTTGGCTTTTTAACTCTTCCTCCAATAAAAATATGTGACTTGTGGCTAATGATTTCCTAGATAAATAATCAAGTGAAGGATAAAGAGAAAATGATGGAAACCGACTACAATCGTGATATTTTATCGCAATCTGAGTATTAATTTTATTTCAAAATAATATTATATCTTAATTAAATATTATTAATATGAACTAAGTATAAATTAATAATTATTAAGACATTTAGTGTTTACTGTAATACTAACATATAACATAAAACATCATTGAAAACCAAAAAAAAAATCCAGTTTTTTTTAGTACAATGGGGTGAATTTGGGGAAGGGACACACGCACTCGTATGAGATCGAACTTGGGTCATTCGCCCTTACAACACACGTATCAACCACTGGAATACAAGGTTGATCCAAAAAAAATCCAGCTTGATCCTATGGTAACTCATTTCATGTTCCTGACAAAATTTTTTAGTTTCTTGTTTTTTTGACAAGGAAAAATAATTTTATTAATTGATTCAAACTGTCAATACATTGATAGAAGACATAAACAAATCTATTAAAAATCATAAAGACGAAACTATGAAAACATTCGTTGCATCTAGGTTAATAACAAAAATCGGCTTAAAGTCTACAATTTTGAAAATTCTATAGTACTTAGAATACCCATAATTCTATATCTACAATCTTTTGAAAATCATAATAAGATTTGTTATCTCTGTCGCCGAATCAAAAATTTGCTTGTCCGAATCATCAACACAACAAAAAAAACACCCATCAAAATGAGCTTCCTTGTTTTTAAGCATTTTAGCTTGATTGTGCGTTAAGACAAAATCCAAACATTCCCAAAAGCATTTATTTCTTGTACGTTTTCTTAACAATAACGAAGAAGGGAGATATAGTAAACATCAAAAGATAGTTAAGCCTAAAAATATATTTGTACCTATTTGCTTGGCAACACGTCCAATTTTGTATACATTTTCCAGTCATTCACCGGACAATGCTTCGTCTCATCGATAATCCAAATTAGACTATTGCAGAAACATATATTTTATTTTATTTTTTTTTGTCTTTTGTATGAAATTGGACAACTGTTTTTAAATTTTACAATTGTTTATGGATTTCCCAATGATGAAATCGAAGTAGAAGCATTAGTGAAATTTAAAATTAATAATTATACAGCGTATAGATCTTGAATAACTATGAGAAAAATGACAAAAGAAAATTATATACAGAAAATATATTATACTTATTAATAAAAATATAGAAAATATATTATAACCTTTTATAGAGTACTATATATATAATAATCAAATGGCTTGTCGGATGAAAAGGGAGGATGTAAAATATCCAGTTTCTCATCATACACGCAATATTCATTATTACCAAAATCTAAATGAAGAGAAGTGACAAGAAGATTACGACATTAATCTAAGAAAAAATTACAACATCGTGATCTTTATAAGGTGAAAAGACCATGGGAAATTGGGAATTGTATTTACTTAGGATCTGAAGTAGTGCAAAAAATTATCATGACTAAATGTACTATTATTCATCCATGTATTATATGAATTTTAACTAATAATTCAAAAATCTCTTTTTTTTTTTTTTTTTTTTTTTTTTTTTTTTTTTGCATAACCAAGTCATTGATTACAAGTCACAAGCCACTAAGGAAACAACTCCAACTCCCAAACAAATGGGAGGGGAGAGAAAAAATGAGCTAATTCATCAGCTATTGATTTAGTTGTTCCTCTTAAGAGAGATAGTATTTGGTCTCACCTATTAGAGATATATAAGGTCAACAGTTCAACCTCTATTAACCTATGGGCGGCAATTCGTATCATCGGGTTGTGTTCGTATTTTGTTTCGGGTTTATTTGGGGTTATGCTTGTAATACATCACAAACTAATTAAAATATTAAATAACTACGTTTTAGATAAATTGGTACATCGTGTCAGATTCATGTTAGTTGTATTCGTGTTTCATATTCTCTCAGTAACTTTGGTTCGGGATTGTGTCGGGTTAGTGTGTCGTATTAATAATTGTCACCCCTAATCTAACCTCTCTACAATCCTTTTTGTAATGGTTTGAATTTGTTTGTCAAGACACTTCAATAACTAAGTCTTTAAAATGATATGGTTTGTTTTATAAATTTTAAAAACAGAGAATTAGTTCTTGGATTCGATGGTAAAACGAGCATAAGAGAACAAATTTGAGCTCTAGGCCCCACAACTAATTGCTAGAAGCCTAGAACCCCCCAATGGGACCTCTCACAAATTAGAAATAATTAAAAAATACGTACGTAACTCTAAAATCAACGGACGACAAGTAGGTAATCCAGCAATTAAGGACTCAACCCTCACTAACACGCATGCACAAGGTCGGTAAACAATTGAAAACTCAATATAAAACCATAGATTAAATTATAAATTATTAAAGGTAAGCATTATTAAAAAGAAAGTGAAATAATATTGTCGCAAAGAGACAACTTGACAAATGACAAGTTGATATATAGTTCTTCTACATGTTTCCTAATTTCGACGACGTATTGAGATTCAGATTTATGCTTTATTTTACTGTTCCACCTCGTGATCCATTGTATAAGAATGACATATATATATATATATATGTACAAGATATAAGATAATATCACAATTGTACATGTGTTTTTCATCCAATATATGAAATAAGATGTGAAACATAGAAAATGAAATAGGAGATCTCTGTAGGCAAGTTTTATCAAGGAGTCACTACTTGAATTTGAGATATGCTGATAGTTTATACTCATATCAAGGAGTCTTCATTTGAATTTGAGATATCTTTGATAATTTATATTCTTATCAAGGAGTCTTCATTTGAATTTGAGATATATTGATAGTTTATACTCGTATCAAGGAGTTTTCATTTGAGCTTGACATAAGCTGAAGTTGACTTGGAGCTTTCATCGAACTTTTCAAATATCAAATTCTTGAAAATCAAGATTTATCATGATATATTATGGATAATTATCATCTCTTTTGATAATTATCACAATTTGTGATTAAAGAGATAATGTTAAATCTTGAAGGACCAATCAAATCGATGTCTTAACCATAAGAGTTATCCAAAAACTCATCTCCTACAAGTATAAATATGGGTAATTCTCAAGGAATTAAATCACAATTCAAAGAAAAGAATTCCAAGTAAGAAGGCGGTGGAGAAAATTCTCTCAAGGCAAAGAGCATATTCAAGTAGATCCACGGTGTTCAAAGCAAAATTCAAGGCATTCATCGCGAGAGCCCGCTCAAATCACAGCTTTTGATTCGGGAATAAGCTGTCAAGTCCTCGAGTTAACGTTATTGAAGTTAAATCCATCTTGGAGAAAGATTGAAGAGTCAAACCCACCAAGAAGTTCTCATATCTAAGCCAAGTATCGTCAAATATTTCATGTTTGATTCGAGATTAAGTTGTCAAGCCCTCGAATTAACGTTATTAAAACCCAAGTTCAAGTTTGGAGAAGATCAAACTGAAGAGTTCATATCCAAATTCTCAATTTTCAGATATTATATTTTTTAAGAAAAGAATATGAGGAAGAAATAGAGATTGTAACCTATATTTTTCATTTAATTTATATAAATTCAATTTGTCCTATTTTTTTTTTTTGTTAATTTGCAAACAATAAAAACTTGTGTTATAAATTTTTTGGCACGCCCAGTGGGACAATCTCTACATCTCATCTCTTTTCTTCAAAGCAAGTTCATATATCAACGAATATGGTCAACCATTCCAAGTCCACCAATGTTACTCATTCAATGCCAAACTACGAAGCCACTACTCCAATATACAATCATAAAGGGGCAAAGGAAGATGGCGAGTCATCGAACCATGAAGTTACTCCTCCAACAAACGAAGGGGCATGGAAGCAAGATGGCAAATATGTAGCTGCAAATAAAGAATCGTTAGGCCCGCTCGATGTGCACGCACATTCTACAAGCTCAAACTTTGAGATTGTAGCAGCCATGGTGGTCCAAGCTACCTCACTCGAAGAGCAACTTGCAAGTTTGATGAAAGTTATAGAGGGACTCACAAAACATGTTCAAGACCGAAACTCCCAAATCATGAAGTTGATGAACAAAGTAGATAATATGGATACAAGTCATATGGGGGCAAATAAGTCGAAGCTCAAGATGATGTCAAAAATTCCACAAGGCAACCACCAAACAAAAAGACGAGTCTCCACAAAGGAGTTGCAAGTCTCGGTGATGGTCCGATTCCGGTTTACCAAGTGAATGAATTCACTAAAGGGACAATCAAAGAAACGAGTTCGAGAAAGCTCCAAGTCAACTTCAACTTATGTCAAGCTCAAATGAAAACTCCTTGATACGAGTATAAACTATCAATATGTCTCAAATTTAAGTATTGACTTCTTGATACAAGTATAAACTATCAATATATCTCAAATTCAAATGAATACTCCTTAATACGAGTATAAGCTATCAATATATCTCAAATCCAAATCAAGACTCCTTGATACGAGTATAAACTATCAATATGTCTCCAATTCAAATGAATACTCCTTGATACGAGTATAAACTATCAATATATCTCAAATCCAAATCGGGACCCGTGACATGAGTATAAATGGTTTATATCCCAAATTCAAATGAATACTTCTTGATATGAGTATAAATTATCAATATATCTCAAATTCAAAATAAAACTCCTTGATACGAGTGTAAACTATCAATATATTCCAAGTTTAAATGTGTACTCCTTGATACGAGTATAAACTATCAATATATCTCAAGTTCAAATGAAGACTCCTTAATATGAGAATAAACTATTTATAAATTCTAGAACTCCTTGTTATAAGTTTAAACTATCCTTGTGTTCCAAGTCAAGCGAAATATTGTGAGTAAATCATTGGATGAAAGAATTCGAGACTCATTCACTTTAGCATTCGTTGAAACAAATGCATGCAAACAAGTCTCGATGGGGCATTTATAGGCATATAAACTTTTTGGTCAATCGATAATTGCGAAATGTCAAATTCTTGAAAATCAGGATTTATCATGATATATTATAGATAATTATCATCTCTTTTGATAATTATCATACTTTGTGATTAAAGAGATAATGTTAAATCTTGAAGGACTAATCAAATCAAAGTCTTCACCATATGAGTTATCCAAAAAACTATCTCCTACAAGTATAAATATGGGTAATTCTCAAGGAATTAAATCACAATTCAAAGAGAAGAAATCCAAGCAAGAAGGTGGTGGAGGAAATTCTTTCAAGGCAAGAAGAGCATATTCAAGTAGATCCACGGTGTTTATAGCGAAATTCAAGGCGTTCATCGCGGAGTCCGTTCAATTCACGGCGTTTGATTCAGGAATAAGCTGTCAAGCCCTCGAGTTAACGTTATTGAAGTCAAAACCATCTTGGAGGAAGATTGAAGAGTCAAACCCACCAAGAAGTTCTCATATATAAGTCAAGTATCGTCAAATATTTCACGTTTGATTCGGGATTAAGTTGTCAAGCCATCGAATTAACGTTATTAAAACCCAAGTTCAAGTTTGGAGAAGATCAAGCTGAAGAGTTCATCTCCAAATTCTCAATTTTCAAATATTATATTTTTGGACAGAAGAATCAGATGAATAAATAGAGATTGTAACCTATATTTTTCAATTGAATTATATAAATTCAATTTGTCATATTTCTATTGTTTGTTAATTTGCATACAATAAAAATTTGTGATACAATCTCATCCCAATTTCACATTGTCTTGCTGCCTTGTTTTTTCTTTTAAATTTGCAATTAAAAGACAAAACATCAGATAATTTTTTTAAGTACAAATCTTGGAAGGGGAATGTGTAAAAATGGAATTCGAACCGAGATCTCTCGCCCGGAGGCTGGCGGGGAGCAATGTTCTAAAAAGTGGAAGGCGCTAGTTGGGGCGGCAAGGTCATGGGGCCTATCGCCTAGAAAATCTTGGACGCGAGCTCTACTCGAGTTAGGCGGGCCTAATCGGAAGAAAACGTAGGCGGATAAGGGAGTCTAGCGCCAGCAGACTAATCCAAGCTCAAGGGAAGGGATTTTTATAACAAGTGTGTATGAGAGTCTTTGCCACTGACTAATTCCAAAATATCAAATAATTAAGAGAGGTCTCTTGTAGGACCGTCTTACGGATCCTATTCCGTAAGATGGATCCTACAACCCACCCGCCTGACCAGTCATATGCCCTCGCCCATCCGCCAAAGACACCTTCCCTCACCCACCCGCTTGTTTTTTAAAAAAAAAATCCACTTCAGTGGGGAATCAAACCCACGACTATGGAGAGGTAATGTGGTATTCTACCACTACACCACTAGTGCTTGTTGTGCAATTTTAGTATAACCATGTATATAACTCATTCATGAATACACCTGGTAAATTAAAAAAAAAAATAAAAACGCCTCTAAATGCAGAGGCTAATAATCGAACCCAAGTCTATTAAAAAACATGATACATTATATTATCTCAATAAATGAATACTTATAAAAGTGTTACTTTAACTACATCATATTTATTTTTTATTTTTCCTCTTTTTTTGTTATTAGTTTGTAAATGTATTAAGAAATCTCATACTTTATCTCAACAAATGGATACTTTTACTTATAAAAGTGTTACTTTAAATTTATCATATTAATTTTTTATTTTTACTTATTTTCTTCATTTCTAATTTGTGACTCTATTAAAAAACATGATACTTTATCTCAAAAAATAGATACTTTAACGTATAAAAGTGTTACTTTAATTTGTTATATATATATATATATATATATATTTATTGTAATATATTCATAATTTGTGACTATATTAAAAAATATGTTACTTTATCTCAAAAAACAAATACTTTTACTTATAAAAGTATTATTTTAACTCTATCATATTTATTATTCATCTTTCTTTGTATTTATTATTAAAAAATATAATACTTTATTTAAAAAATAGATATTTTTACTCTTAAAATATGATATTTTGTCTCAAAAAATATATATTTTTACTCATAAAGGTGTTACTTTAACTCTGATATATTTATTTTACCTTCAATGTAATTTAATCATAATTTGTGGCTATATTAAAAATATGATACTTTATCTAAAATAACCGATATTTTTCTCATAAAACGTATTGCTTTAAGGGAAGAAGAAAAAAGAAAAAACAGAAGGAAAAAAAAAAGGTGCAGGTAGTAAAGATTGGCCGCTGACGGCGTCAATGTGATCCGGATGGGGGCCGTTGATTCCATGGTCAAATAGAATTCATCTTACGGATTGAGACCCATAAGACGGTCCTACATGAGTTTTTGCCAATAATTAATGCAATATAACACATGACAAAATTTGGATTTTTATTTCGATTTATAATTTTTCTATGTATCATACATTCATACTTATGAATATAAAGTTTTACAAAAATTTACATAAAATTTATTTTGCCGAAATCTAGCTAAAGTACAAAAGAACGTACAGTCGTACACTAAATATCCGAAACCTACACAAAAAAAAATGTAATTAATAAAACAGCAAATTTTAAGTACGTGGAGTGTATAATTTTTTTTGATGGACTAATTTAAAAAGAAAAAGAAAAAGAAAATCAAGAAGAGGAGGGAGGAGGATAATTCCCAGAAGTCCACGGCGGTGCCGGGAAATTCGAACTACCGCCGCCGCCGCCGCCCTGAGTTTGTTGATTATTTCCTTGCGGCGCAAAATGTATCGTTTGCCCACTAGAAAATAGCATTGGATATGGAGAAGAAGTTGATGAAGGGTATAATGCAGGCTGAGCCGAAGAAGAAGACGAAGACGGAGAAGATGTGTTTAGAGAGTGCGAATAAAGACCAGCCAACGATGAAGCGTAAAACATTTGCTCGAACAGAGTCGTAGATTGTTGAGGTTGAAAACCTCCGCTACTCTGTAGCAGCTGCGAGTATTCCCAGTAATCCCTGGCGGTGTTCTGTGAGAACGACGGCGGCGGAGGAGGAGGAGGAGGGTTGACGGCGGCGGCGGGGATGACGTGTGGATTCGGAGAGCTGATGTGGCGGTAGGATTCTGACGTTTTCCGGGAAGTTGAGTTTGGCGCGGTTGCCTCTGAATCGGAGGGCCGCCTCGTCGTAGGCTCGGGCGGCGGATTCCGCCGTGTCGAAGGTGCCGAGCCAGACTCTGGCGGCTTTGTGTGGGTCCCGTATTTCGGCGGCCCATTTGCCCCACGGTCTCTGGCGAACTCCTCTGTATTTTCTTCTTCTTTCTCCGGTTTCTTCGTAGGAAGGGGTGGAGGATTCTGGTTGCGGGGGAGGTTCCACCGCGGCCGCGGTGGTAGTGGTAGTGGTGGTGGTGGTGGCAGTAGTGGCTGTTGCTATACTTATACCTGTCTCTAGCTCTGGAAAAATTATAAATAAAAAATAAAATTCGAATGAGACATTTTTTTCTATTTTACTCGTCAAAAATTGCTCAAACATGAAGTGAAAAATTGCCCGAAAAGGACAGAAACAGTCGATTTAGAACAAGTGTGTCTGGACTTGAGACTCTTAATCACTCGATCATTATTTATTCCATCCAGAAAAATCTGAATTAGTTAAAATCAAAGGAAGATTTGAATTGACAAAGACAAAGTTAATGGATATGCATGAACACATAAAAAAATGTCTTGAAATTAAGAACATGGACCCCTTAATAGAAAAATATATGTTAATATTAGATCAAATAAACTGTTCACATCTTGTTCATGGCATGCAATAACACTAAAATTGGATATTCATGATAATAAGTGATCACAATTAAAATAAGTGTTAAATCTAAAATTAGAAATAATTTTGGAGAATGATTCAAATTCTTATCTTGTTACCAAAAAGTAATATTCAAATATAGGAAGATTTCAACACTAGATGACGAAAAAGTAAAAAAAATGGAAAACATGAAAAGGATTGACACTGAAACAGAGGAGCAGCTTTCTGAAATTCTTAAAATTCCGAAAAATAATAAAACAGAGTAACTAATTAATCAGAACTAACCAGCTTTAACAGATGAAGATGATTCTCCGGACCACCGATAAACCCTCTGAGTTTGGTCGGAAAACTGATCATCTTGGTGGCGCGCCGCTTCTGCCCTGCCCATGAGCCAGAGCTCGACGAGGAATAAGCAGAGGTAGGAGAATCAACGCCGGAGGGGAGATACGACGACGTATCAGCACCTCCTTGGCGCTGTCCCGACACCACGTGGGTCAGCGCCGTCACCATCGCCGACATCTCTATGGATTGACTGTGCCCCGATAGCATGGACGGCGGCGGCGGTCCCACCACCGCCGATAGCAGGTAATCCGGTGGTTCTTGGTGTTGCATGTTGAAATACGGAATGGGAATATGGGCAGCCATGGCGGCGGCGGAGGTGGTGGTTGTGGCGGAGGTGGTGGCGGTGGTGGACTCTGTATTTCCTGTTGCCGGAAATCTGGCGTAGTCGCCACTGTCACGTTGGTTCGCCACCTTTAAAAACACATGTACCGCAAAAACGTACCGAACCAAACCGAACCCGATAATTAATTTTTCGATGAATTAATCAGACCCTTTTCATAGATTTCTCCAGAAAATTAAAATTCACTGATTATCGGAACACCAATCTTCCGGCCACCGGAAATTCCAAGAACTTGCAAAACTGAAGACTTGCCTTTTTTATATATATGTAACCTTATTTGAGAAATATCAGAAGCTTAAAGAGATCAAAAGAGAGAGAAGGCTTGATTAATTCTCGACAGATTTCAAGAAAATGATGGCAGCCCTGTTTCAATCTACCACCAGTTTTATTTCTGAAGTAGACCTCTTTCTTTTTTAACCCTTTATATATTTTTTTCTCCTTTTTGTGAGGTAAATATTAAAAATTGTCAAAGGAGGGTTTATATATATAAGGAGGAAATAAAATTACTCTGGTTTAGCCTCCATTTGAACAGTTCTCAATGTGCTTAAAATGCTAAATCCACAGCCCGGTAGGGCCGGGCTCAGATTATGTAGGTCCAGGATAACGGACCTATTTGACCCGGTCCGGTTGTTCAAATACTCGGGTTTTGGTTGGATTCAGGTTATGTACCCCGAGGAGAAATCGGGTCAACCCGACCCGCACATTTTTGGAATTACTTATTAATTTATTAATTAATATATTATAAATGAGATTGGATTAAAAAGGAAGAGGATGCAAAGTAAAACAAGAAAAAGGCACATGATGTTCACACGGTACCGTTTGACCCGATTCGTGGCCCAATTACATGAACCTACCCTTTCGAACCTCCTAAGAGAATGTCGGTTTTTGTTCTTTTGGATGTGTCAGTGTGAGTGTGAAAGAGAAAGATGTTCATCATGTTTGAATTGAGTTCTTTGAATCATCACTACAAAACCAGAACCTAGCTAGCTAAACAAATATTGTGCTTTTATTTACCGACAATTATTATTGTTTATTACAATATGGGTTTGGGTTTAATTAGCTGGTGCTGGTCATAATTCTTAGTAACTGGGCCTTTGGGTTTTCGATCGTGTAACTTGTAGTCCAAGTTTGTGTGCCTGCTGTTGTCCGAAAAGGCAATAGTTGGCCTAAGTCAGGACAGAACTCAATAAAATAACAAGAATAAATTCGGATTCTTATAAGCAACTTGAGAGTTGAGACATTATAATTTGATTATCTCAAGATTGAGCAATAATAACTGCAATGCATGTAATGATTAAAATAAATATTCTTAACATATAAAAAGGATCCTTAGTACAGGGGCGAGCCAACCGCATAGTTATTCGTAGTGTCATTAGCAATTCATAGAAATAGATTAAGAGGGTATTTGGCTGAGATCTTAAAGATCTTCAAAACATCTTATAAAACATTAAGAGCTCAAGTCTCTAAAAGTTTGAAAATATCTTAAGAGCTCCCAAAATAAGATGTTAGAAGTTTATAAGCGGTTTTTATAATGATGGGGAATCCCAACTCATTCTTAAAGTAAAATCTTATATTATTTCATTTGGTATTGATCATATTAGTTACAAAGTCATTTTTAATATCATATTGTAAGTTCTATCATCTTATAATATATTTCCAATGAAGCCAAACATCCTCTAAATTTGTCGTAGTTAATTTGGGATACTAAATTATGAGCACATAACTCCAAGAGAGATACTCGAATTATGGCATCGACACGATCTAATGATTAATCCACGTAATGGGAACCGGTCAACAACATATAAACGGATTCAAAGAAGGGTTGGGGTGGTCACTAAAACCCCTCGGATGCTTTAGTCAAGAAACCATAGGGGAAATTAACATGTGAATTAATTAGATAAAAATCTCGGACTTAATGAAACATTAAGTAAGGATAAACTATTTATACATGGGATTATGGACCATGGGGTCTCATTTTCTAGCGCCTTATAGGCATTTTTTGATAAATTGACCCAAATATTAATTCTTATGGTGTTTAAATAATAAAAATTCAGGTAAATAAAGAATCAAATATATTAGGCAAAAACTTCCATGTGAGACGGAGCACCCTCTTTACACAAAGTTTTAAGTTTTTTTTTTTGATTTTATTTTTCTTAGGGTTTATATTTGTTTTTTAGGTTTATTTTGTTTCTTGGGTTTATCTTTAATTGATTTGGGTTTTTAGGGTTTTTAGTTTTTTTTTTAGGGTTTATTTTTATTTTTTGGGTTTATTTTTGTTTTTCTGTTTTATTCTTCATGGTTCATGTTTTGGGTTTATTTTGTTTCTTCATGGTTCATTATTATTTTAAATTTATTTTCATGTATCATGTTCTCAAGACGGAGCTCTTAGGAGGTCCGTCTACTTGATAGATAAGAGGCAGTCTCACAAGAGACTTGCTCTATATTAAAAATGGAATGAGAATTTAACCCCTCATCAATTTTTATGACTTGAATCAAGAATGCATAACATATAATTGAGTTGTCTAATAGGCTTTAAAGCTAATGCCTAACTCCACCACAAAAGGCTGAATTTCATTAGTTGATATTTGACCCCAAATTTAAGTATCAATCCACAATTCTTGTGGGTTGATGTGGGACCGTATCTTGATTTTGATATCATTACCCTAGAATGTT